>JAVYIG010000425.1:0-262500 GCA_035222895.1 Strongylocentrotus droebachiensis
GGGAATAATTGACATCCCAGCCCAAGAGGGGAAATTATCTTTTTTTTTTCTTCACAAGTTTCATTATGATGTTCAATGTTCCAATTAAATGTGAAACTTCACAAAACCTTACAATTATTATAATAATTATAGTTCTGGGGCATGAGTAAATACTCCCCCCCCCCACCCCCCCACTCCCTTAGTATTGAACTTAGGAAGAACAGACATTCGGAGTTTTAAGAGTGTAAAGATCTGGACGGAATGTAATGATTTATCAAAGAACTATTAATTTATCAACTAAAATCAAAGAAATCTGAAAAAGAAAAACAGTTTTGAGAGCGTACCAAAACTGCATCTGTGCTTTAAAGCTATCATAGAAATTCCAGCTTTTATGTATCATCAACACACACATGCAGAACAGCGAGAATTCTTGATCGAATATACGCTACTCAACAGGGCTCAATCAAATTAAATACAGACAGACGCGCCAGCACAAATGCCTCACAAATTACTTCAATCTAAATAGGAACCCATGAACAACTTAACTTTGTAAAAATAAAAAAATCTTTTCCTTAGTTATATAAAATAACAAAACGAATACTTCAATATCCCATTTTGGGAGATAGGGGAGGGGATCCGGAAATTGAATTCATTTATTGTCGATGTGTCTTATTACGCTTAACTTACATTATACTATAAGGAGTTCTAAAAAAAGACTTTTTTTTTCTTCTTCAGTCTACTGATGAAGAAAACAATGGTTCAAGATACTCTCTCCCTGTGGTAGCCATTAAGAAATGGGGCATATTCATAATGTCGTCCATGAGAAAATAACTACCTTCTTGCTAACATGCTGTAGCTTTATTTCAGTTCCATACGAACGTTCAAAGAAAAATACCAGGAACACCTGAGCCGAGAGAGGCAACTGTGGATGAAGTGCCTCACCTATGAGAACATGGTATTGATTTGGGATTCGAACCATGAACCCTGTCAATTTGAAGTCAAATGGATCCGGCAACCACGGTGACCCAATTGGAAATTTGACTTCTTGACCTCGCATTTATGCTTGAACCTATCATAAGCGATTGTTTCTGCCAGAGACACTTAACAGGGAATGATGTTGTAGAGTACATGATGATATCAAGCATTTGTTAACACCTGGTGAATCAACGGGCTTTAAACAACGAGCCACGCCCTCAATTCTACCCATGTCAATGACGATTTTTTTTTTTTAAAGGACTGTTCCATTTACATCTTTGTACAACACAATGACCACTGCTTGAATGGTCAAGTCAATCCTGAAGAAGAAGAACAGGTTTAAGGTCCATCATGCAGACTTTAGTCACCCTTGACTTACATCACTATGAAGGTTGTCATAGCGACCTTGACCGTGCCTGGATGATCTCGTGTCCAGACTCGGACTGTTAGCTGGTCATGTCGATCCCTAGATTGGGCAAATGAGCTAGGGCATGGGAACGGAGATGGGAGCTATATACAGAGGGTTCAGCTGATGATAGGGTGTGAGAGTGGAATAAAGAGAGATGGAGAGAGAGAGGGGGAGGAACGTACGAAGGGGCGAGAGAGAGAGAGAGAGAGAGAGAGACAGAGATTAAGAGAGAGGTTGAGAGACATTAAGAGAGAGAGAGAGAGAGAGAGAGAGAGAGATAATTTTATAGAGAGATTGAGAGACATTAAGAGAGAGATAGAAAGAGAGAGAGACAGAGATAGACAGACAGTCAGATAGAGAGAGAGAGAGAAAGAGACAGACAGAGAAGGAGAAGAGGGGGAACTAGGGAACATAAAGAGGCAAAGGAAGAGCAAGGATAGCCGAGATGAAAATTAATTACAAACATTATAATAAATATAGAGGATAAACCATATCGTGAAAGGGACAAGATAATAATATGAAAGAAGAGAACTAAATGAAATCATGTAGCTTCATCAAAAACAGTTGCTTCAGGCTACTATGCATAATTCATTTTATCCACAGCGGTAATTTACTTAACACGCATATCCGTCTACGGGAAATCCCCCTGGGAAACATTTACTTTGCAATTTACACCCAGGGCTTAATTCGAGGGTTGAAATCCTTAGGAGACAATTGTTGAGATAGTGGCGGTGTCATCCTGGTTCATCACATGACGTCATTGTTACTTTAACCCTTTATTTTCTCAATTAAACTGTCGACTAACTCATTTGTTGAAATAAAACATTTGGCAACATGTGGCCCGGAGAGGCGTCACTGTACACGCTGCAGGCGACAGGAGAAAACATACATTGTAGATGTAGTACAGTACTTACAAATCAAGCTAATTTGGGATCATAAAGGGCAATCCAACCCATGTAATAAGTTCATTTATATGAAAGCATAATATAAGGGAACCAGAATGGCGAAAGTTTGAGATAAATCGGACCAATAATATAAGCAATTTTAATGTTTTGAAATGTGAGATCACTGAGATTGTGCGAATCTCAATTTCGCAGTTTGGTCAGTGGATTGTTACGTAGTCGCGGATAACTCTCCCATTTTGACGTGAACAAAAATATCATTAATTTCTGTTTTCACCTGAATGCCTTCTCATTTGAGGCACGTATTTAAAATGTGTTATAGGTCTTTTGAAGAAGAAAAAAGACCCTGCCGAGTCATAAATGAAAATTTAGTCATTTTGTGTGTTGGAACAAATGTAAAAGTTGCCCGCCAGTACAGTACAGAGATTCAGCTAATTTGAAGAGCACATACCTTCATGATAATATAGTGTTAACAAAAAGTCTACTTCTCTGATCTTTCTGCTTTACTCTAGACTATAAAAAGGAATGAAATTAAATATAACAACAACAACAAAAAATATTTAAAAAAAAAAAATGATAGAATAAGTGTATACAGAAATCCCGTTGTGAACTCTTTCCCTTAAAAAGAAGAATAAGACCAAAAAAAGGAGAGGGGCATAAGTCTAACTTTTAACCGTCCAAGGGCAAGGCGATTGAGCGTCATTTTGCAACAGATGAAACCTAATTACTTCCATGATATTCAATTGATATTGGTTCATAAGTTCAGATCATCTTTGAAATAGAGGTTTTGCGAATCCGGGTCAAGGAACGAGTATAGTCTCGGCCAGATGAGGGTACTCGAAAAAACAAATCTTAATTTGTCGTCTGTCCTTCGACGTAAATGTCTGAGTTTGTCTACGTTTTCAATAATATTGTATCATAGTTGTTAGCAAAAATATTGTTTGACTTTTCCCAGGGACGCGGGATGATGTATTCCAACCTTTATGCCCTCATTTGGTCCAGATTGGAGGCACGACAATCGTTTGATTGGAACAAAAATTGGGGCAATCAAATAGAGAAATACCACCCACCAACTGCTTTCGAGCTCCTTGTCCGACTTTGCCTATAAATGCAAAGAATCTTTGTACACAATGCTCAAGATAATTGAATCACAAAATACTTCCACCCCAAAAAATTATCATAATAATGAATTATGAAATTATTTTTCAGATACATACAGTTCTCAGAGGACGACGGATACAATTCTTTTCGTGTTTTGTTTGTCATGTTTACAACCGTGATTAATGTTTTGTGACTACAGTATGTTACATTTGCTGAGTATGTTGGACATGACAGTGGGTTCTGAGGCGTATGGTTAATGGGGGAGGGGGGCACTGAGCTTATAAATGTGAGGGGCAGGAGCGACAGGACGAGTGGTGTAGAACATGAAAGATATGGTGTCATGTCAACCTCTTCTCATTATCATTTCATCTCTATTTTACTTTCCTTTTTTCTAATTCATATATATTGGGGGTCATTTGACTGAGAAAAATTAGGGCATGCGCCCCTCGTAGCTTATCAACTAAATGGGTAGACAGATTTTCATTCGTTGTCATACAATCGACTGCACTCGGTATGTGTTCGTTATAGAGTTGTCATCGTTCAATCATCCATAGCCCCTCCTCCTATTAGCGCAGACGTACCTCTCTGAAAAGACTCTGATCGTGGAAAGTAGGATTTCTGGGGCATCAGTCTGACTCAGGCACGCCAGAGTTGAGATATGAATGAATATATTTGGATTTCTAGCCCAATTTATTTGATCTGACTGAGGTCCCGTCGAGGTGGTCTAAGGATTATGATCCAGATGACTTCATCGAGCTTTACAAGTGTTTATATGGGTCACCATGACAAGAGCACGATTCATGATTAAGGGTTGAAATGGGGAAGGGAAGTTTGGGTTTGAATCTAGAAGTTTTGTCGACTTTTGGTACAGTCAACTTCATCTCCATTTATCTCAATTTATTTACGTTTCATCTGAATTTGAGATGCATGTTCTATATTTTAAAGACTTACAAGGGAAAGGGCATTAATTGTAGTAAATGCTGGAGTCCCAATTAGGAGGAGAAAGAGCATGGTCCTGTTAAACTTTTGGAGATATGTGAAGATTCTTCACTTAAAGAAGAGGAAGAAAAGGAAGAAGAGGAAGAAAAACAAGAGGAAGAAAGGAAACCCTCTAAAACAACATGAGAGTGATTTGATACAATAGTGAGGTACAATCAGAAAGAGTTTCAAATGGTTAGGGTATGGGTTCACAAAGAATAACGAGTTGATTTAGACCAGAGACATGGTAAGTATAAACTTTTGAGATCAAGTTACTCTACTTTCGAAGTCAAACTAAAAAGCAACATAAATTAATTCTTCAAGAGAAAGACGTGTCGTAAACCGTGCATATAATTGTAAGCATGTAGATTAAGAGATTGAGATCTAGTTAGAGATATAGAGGGAGAGAGAGAGAGAGAGAGAGAGAGAGTTGTGGGATAAGGAGATGAAGGGGAGGGGAAGGGATGTGTGATCGAGAGAAACTCTGAAATAGAGGGTGGAGAGGGAGGCGGAGGTTTGATTTTTATTTGGGCGGGGGCAATTATTTTCTGAGTAGTGACTTTGAATGATTTTGGTTTAAAACCTCACTGCTGACATTCCAACAACAACAACAACAAAAGAAAGAAAAAGAAGACAAAAGAAAAGAGAAAATAGAGCGGCAGACAGATCGAGCTCCGGTATCTCGAAAGCGTGACAAGAGTATGAGTGGATGTTTACACGTCAATGATGGTATGAATAAACATCGAGGTGGTAGAAACGAGTGCTAGATGGGATCATTTATCACTTCTAGACAGTCGATTGTAAATTAAAGAAGAGATATCCCCAGGCCTCAGCATTACTCATCTAATCCAGTGATTATAGTAGGCCTATTATGTAACATTCTGCATGGGTATGATGGTAATTACATGTATAGTACAAAGGTGAATTGAAGACGCGAGGTGATGAAGTATGAACATATTTATGCAGGTGATTTGTCGGTTTGTTAAAATATTGCTATTCATTAAATATCTATAGTGATAGTGATCAATTAAAGGGTCACATAAATTGGATTAAAGCGTATACGAATTAGTTATACAGGCTTATAATGATATCTGATTATATTCTCGTTACATTTATCACCATATTGTCTCAGTATCGAACCTGCGCCCTTTATGTTCTCAGTATGTTCTCAAGTGCATTCAACACTCTGATGGAACCGCATAGCCTCCATGCATTCATGAAGCGGCTCCCAATTTCTCGGATTTCTCCATTTTTCTGGGTCTTTCGCAATTCGTGTTGACATTATTTTTGCGAGGATTCGAGGAAAATGTAGATTTTCAGATGTGGGAAGTCATACAAATGACCAAGTTGATAGATGATTCATGAATATACATATTTGACTTGAAATTAAAAAAACGACATCCCCTCGAGAGAGCGAATATTACTCGCGATCGCAAGATAAGTTTTGTATCGAGAACACGCAATAACCCTGTATTGGGCCACTTACAGTATTTTTTGGCCAAAACTCCGGCTACCTATATACTGACCTTTTAATTACAAAAAAAAGAGTCATCTTCAATATGATATATCGTTCGAGTCAAACTGATTATTGTTTTAGGTCAAATCTGCCTCAGTTGTTTAAAAATGATACAGTATGATTGCTAGAGTTTTGTTATCACAATTTACAATCATAAGCATCACGTATTAGGGAGGTGACCTAATTCTGTTGAAGTTGATGTTTAGTAGGCTTTGTAAATGTATAGACTACATTTTGTGAAGTCAGTAAATGCAAGGTTATGCTAAAATGAAGGCTGCTTGTCTCATACGCCGATATAACAGAAAAGGGAAAAGACAACTCGGCTCCTCTATCCCCATACACACTATATTCGGAAATGCTATAAAATAGACTGTTCTTAATCATTGGAAAGACCTAATTTAAGGGCTTACCTGGATGACATAGATTCCCCGGGTAGGAGGTTGAGTCCCTCTTCGGTGACCGTAACAGCTTCTTCGATCAGGGAACCTGGCTCGTTGAGCACGGCAGCGACCACGGGTAGGACGAGAGCCAGCCGACACAGCAGCGAGACTCGAACATTCAGGAACCCCAACGCCGACATTCGAAGAGAAATCATCTTAAAATCACTCTAATAATGCTCCTACAATCCCCAGTGAAGTATAATCCTTGTTAGTATTCCGTTTGATGGGCATCTGTAGATCAAAATAAGAAATGGGATATTGAAATGCGAATGTACTACATTTCAGGAGACGTTTATGATCCAAACATGAAGCGTCAGTTGAGTTCTCTTGCAGAGCGACAAGGTTCTCTATTCGTCATAGCTCGACAACCCTGACGTGCCTGTGCCCTATCTTCACATCACCATAGTACACGTGCCCTCCCAGCCCAGCTAGCCTAAGCGGTACCTCGATGATGTTCAATAAACTCAATAGACCACCCAGGACTTAATATTCCTTACATATTATAACCCTGCCTAAACGCTATCCGACCTAGCAACGAATGATATACCGTGTGATATCAGGCATTTGTTAACCACGTGAACATTCTTTTTTTCTTTTCCGCGCAACAAACAAGATTTTGGGAGTAATATTATTAATGTTTCTGACACAAAATCCTAACGAAATCTAAAGCATGTATATAGAGAGTTATCCCGAATTCATGAATATGTGATTTTAGAATGAAAAAAAAACACGGTAGTTCTGCATACATGTACATGTATACATATAGTGATTCAAATTATTATCTCCCTTGATCATACAAAATATGTTAGCTTGCCAATTTGTGTTGGAAAAAAAAAATCATATTACCATTTATTACCATAAGCCAGTGTGTGTTTAATCAAGGAGTTAATACAATGCTGGTATCTCCTTGATTTTGCCCGTGCCCTGGAACAGTTCAGATTTATTACAATATCAATCCACTGGGAGCTCCGTCCGAGCGACAATGCAATGTCAAATTTGATTAAGAAATAATTGTCTCGGCGTCCCCATCCACAATGAGGATTTTATTAATATTTTCAAACTGCGCTCTGTCTGTCGGCCTATGATTACGATGAAACATTGAGCGCAATGAACATTCGAAGTTCACTAATAACTGCATGAGTAAAGCAGAGGCATACGCAGCCATGTGTACTCTGAGGTAGGTATGAGAAGTTGATATTATCTGTTTGTTGGTTGATATTGTCCACTTGATTGCTCGTTTACTTTGAACATTATAAGACGAAGAGAAAAGCTTGTATTACAAGTTCATTGTGTTTGTTTCATCAGAATAGCACGCGAGCGTTGAGAATGAGTCCAATATGTATTTCTACATTTGTTGTAAATGTTTATGATTGATTTGTAATGTTTTGTTGGAAACATAAATAAACATAAATTGAATTGAAATTTGAGTAATAAAAATCAATTCATTAAGATTTCTTCTGTTTGTTAAGTCAGCGATACAAAATTTGTGAACTTATATATTTCAATGCTTGACAGTTTTCTATACATACATGGAGGGTTTATCTTAAAGCTTCGGTAGGGTCAAGTAAATACAATAAGGTTATCACATTTGATTCACGATGCCCATTGTTGTCTAAAGTTCTTTCCCCATACAACCCAACGCCTGGTATACATTCGCCAATGGCGTGCATAATGTTGGGGCCCTGCCAAGATCATGTCACTTTCAGATTTCACTAATTCGTGCAAAAATTTATAAAATCGAGCCCACCAGACGGGAATAGTTCCAGACCCTTCCCCCTTAACCACCCCCTCCCCCCCCCAATCCCCAGTCTCCAAACTATATAGCCAGACGAGCGTTCATACACGAGGCACTGGTAATTTTTATGGCATTTTCGTAATGACGACTTTGATTGAATACGATTTGATATACCATTTCAAAATATATACGCTATACCCAGTGACGAGCTATAACATTAACTTGCTATTACATTGTATCTCAATCAGTTGCTAGGTCGGACAAATATCATGACACGTGCTCCTAACAACACGTAACATGTGCGTATGCATTTCGCAATCTGACTATTGAAAATACAATTATTCGTAACGTGTGAATGAAATAACTTAATATCTGAGAACGGGGCACTTAGCCAAAGATGACGGTATGCATTAAATTTGATTACATGGCAAATAATGCGTGATTGAAATAAAAGTAAAGTATTTTGGAGCTATTTTTAAATTCACATTTGGAAATGTAGGTAGAAAATGACAGTTGCAGCTAACGAAAGGTCGTTCATCAAGTACTCTATTAAATATACCAACCACAATATGGGTAATTATTTTTGATGATTCTTTTAAAGACTTTTTTTTCACGGATGATTTTTGAATTGGAGACAGAAAAGAGCTTGAAAAGACTTCCATGACATCTGTGGTGTCAGCTGCGTCTTTTCTCTTTTAAACTTACTTCCCCACAATCCTAGAGAATAAAATGACTTAGCCAACTTTGTGAAGATTCAGGGCTAATCAATTATCACCATTGTTATAGGCCTACAGGCCCCTCACACGTATAGATTGACAGATGAAAGGTGAAAAAATAAAGAGAACAAAACGATTGGAAGAGAAAGAGAGAGAGAGAGAGAGAGAGGGGGGGGGGGGGAGGGGGTGGATAGAGAGGAAGTGGGTGGATGTGTAAGGACAGATGGGAGAAACAGAGAAGAGGTTCAGAGAGAGTGGGGAGAGAGAGAAAGAGAGAAGAGAGAGAAAGAAAAGGAGAGAGAGAGGGAGAGAGAGAGAGAGAGAGAGAGGGGGGGGGGGGTGGTGGGGAGAATTTTGAAAAGATTTAAAAAAGACTCTAGACGTTTAGGCACGAAGCACCGACCACACGTCACAAGTAAAACACAACTCTTTATTATAGGACATTAAATTACAATCTGGAACTAAAAATTGAAAACAAGAAAGATCCTCTTCCCACTTCACACTTTAAATAAAGTATTCTACATAACTTTCACTTTAGATTACACTATAAAGGAACAAACTCATCAAATTCACGGGGATCGTGAAACATTTTCTTGTAATACTAAAAGTGCTTACATGATGGCACACGGAGCAGGAAAAGAGAATTGACCAGGAGTTAATGAGGATGCTGACAAATGCGGGAAACGTCGCGACAAATTTTGGAAGACAAGCTGGAACAACTGACATGTATCTGAGGACATGATTTCTCTCTCCTGTAATGGTGACAGTTTTAACTTCTAAGTGGATCATGAGTGGATAGAGTACTGAATGATTGTACTTCTTCCATCATAATGTTAACCCTTTGGCTCTCAACCAACGGCGTATTCTGATATTAATGCTGCTGGTTTTCTAGTTTACAAAAGCAAATCAATCCTTGTTACTACTAATTTTGATGGAGGAGGGGTTATAGAAAAATGATGTGATTATTTTCTCAATATAGGTGTTTAAAGCACAGCACTTCTATTTTTAAGTGTGTGTGTATGTGTGTATGTGTTTCTGTATTCACGCACACTTTCGAACGATAATAACTAAAAAAACTAAAACCTCTACCAAACTATTACACTGCTATTTGAAGGTTGCAAACCGTTGATTGGAGTAGTTTATGTTATAAATATTCACTTACTGAATTTATTCAAGACACTATTACGCATCAAATCTTTTGTAGCCCCATGCATGCAAATCACAGATTATTACTATCCATAATATTTAGCAAAAGGTCGTATGATATGACAGTAACTTTACAGTGATTACAAACGTATACAAGGGTTATCTTGGCTGCCTCCATTTAAATTTGCAATGAAAATATTACGGTATAAAAAAAGAAAAGAGAGCAAAGAATTGCGGATAAATGTCGCTAGAAATGTGCCTTAAAGTGTGGCATGCGAAGACACGAAACTCGCGAAATTATATTCCGACAGGTGTCCTATTGGATCTTTCTTCTATAAAAGAATGGTATTTTTTTTTATTCCGGCGATAAAGATAAAGGCTTTAATAGAACATGTCATAGTTCAACTTCGTCATCAATCATTTTGATTACATTGGCCGGAGGGCAAGGTTTATTTCATATTTCGTGATTATCATAATGCAAACAACAACGTTGAAATAATCTTTGCTAACTATCATAAAATATGATATGACCTGACCGAATCAATTCTCGAACAACGTTTGGCTCAATCCCCAATCTCCCTATCACATATTATAACATTGGTCTAAAAGGGAGAAAGGGAATGAGAAAGATAGGTGTAGAGGGTGGGGGCGAGAGGGCGAGAGAGAGAGAGAAAGAGAGAGAGAGAGAGAGAGAGAGAGAGAGAGAGAGAGAGAGAGAGAGGGGGGTTAGGGAGAGGGGGAAGGGGGCGGAGGGGTATGGAGAAAAATAAGAGAAAGACAGCCAAAAGACAGAATATTGTGAGAGATAGAAGCACACACACATCCGCACACACCACGACACACGCGGACAGAGAGAGAGAGAGAGAGAGAGAGGGGGGGGGGGAGAGAGAGAGAGAGAGAGAGACAGAGAGAGAGAGAGAGAGAGAGAGAGACCGAAACAAAAGGGGGGGGGTATTATTCATTGTGAAAAGTTGAATTAATGAGTTACTACATCATAGCTCTTTGTTAACTCCTTGAATAAATCGTATTCCATTTGGAAATCATGTATCATTTATCATAAAGAAAACAGGTGCATAAATTAAAAGAGACTTCAGATACTCGAGAAGGATCGAATGATGAATTCATGTTCGATTCCACTTTGAATCCTCGGTTAGTCTTCCTAGTAAATGAAAGCTCTCCTTGGAAAAGACATGTTGAACTCTAATTGACCGTCATACAAATTACTGTTTAAAAGAAATAATACCTCAGACGACAATTTGGAAATAAGGAAAACGACGTCGAAGTAAAATAGTCTATGGCATGCAATGGGACAATAACACCGAGGCAAGTCTTGTGGCTATTTATGCCTGCTCTACACCAAGGCGACCATAATGACATCAGCTCTTGGCGTACTTCTAAACCAAGCGCTTTTTATTCTTTCTTTAATTGGCTTCCGACTCGAGTTATTTGCTCACGTTATTATGACAAGTATTTAAACACACTATGCAAAGAAACGAGATACTCTCCACGAGGGCTAGACCTGATAAACCTCCAAACTTTAATGTTTGCTACAGTGGGTTGGGGTCCCACTGAAGGGCTTGTGTCTTGAAGTACTTAGGGAAGTTGTTTTGCTCATTTTTCAAGTGTTTAGAACGAGCAGCATTGCATTCTGGAATTCCACATAGGAGTGTTTAACTAAGGTACGCCACATTCTCCCATTTTCTAAAACCTGAACAAAAATAGAGCAGGTTTATTGTCCGCCATTTTCCGTCGTCAGATTATGCTTTCGTTAAATTTAAAGGGTGGACATAGAATCTAATCAAATGGTTTAGGATGAAATAAATCTTTTAAAGTATTAATCATAAGATTTTTTGTAAAAATGGGTTTTTCGGAACAAACATAGAGACATCAATATGGAAATTTGACAAATCACTTATGACTCTATGTGACGTCTTGTCGATCAATAGGCCTATAATAACTATAAACAAATATTATAAAGCGCTTAAGAACAAAAAAGTTCTCTAAGCGCTTTATAAACTTAACTGCAATCTTAACTACAACTTAGCATACTACAAATGCATAACTCAAACTACAAGAAACGAGTACAAAACTACTAGTTAAATCGTTGAGAGCAAAATATCATTGTATATATCAACATTTTGAGATGTGCAAATTCATTTTCAATATATTATTTTTTGATGTTTGACACTGCACAAATGGACTCCGGTCTTGCCACTGTTTTGGGCTATTTACCGTATTGAATAAATATTGTCTCTGATCAACAATAATGACAATGTCATGTTTTGTTGAACTATAAGTGAATCAACCGGTTTTCAAGATCAAATTCTGTATATCAAGAAAAAGAAGCATACATAAGGCACACTTTCCATTCTGTTCCAGTTCTTTTCTTATACCGAAAGACTAATTATGTATATATAAACACTTACCAGATACGAAAAAGTTCAATTAAACCAACAAGTACGTCGTAGTTTTTCGAGTAATCCAAATTAGAACCGTTGTTGCAGCTGGCAGATATTAGATAGTTGGATCATTCAGGACGAAGAAGAATTCTTGGATAGAAAGTAAATGGTAATTCATATTCTCCTTACTCCTTACTTTTCCAGAAGAAACGATGGAGGACAACGCATCAGCAACGGAGATTCCTTTTCAAGTGTGTGCTTGAGAAACGTGTATCACTTATACGATTTCAACGTAATCTCCTCAACATGGATTTAATTCAAAGTCGGCTCCTATTCAAATATCTCTACTAATCCTCCACGTACAAAACATGCACAATGACATCTGTATTTCTTCGTCTTCTTGTTTACTCCATGCTCTTATAACTCACTCACACTGCCAGAGCATGGCCAGAGTATGGAATAGCCACTCCAAGACAGACCAATCTTCGCTAAGAACACGACTGTCAGGACAATCTCTAAGGCGCCCTGAAAGAGTAATGCCCACCTAACGGCTTTTGTTCAGAATGATTTAAACGCGAAGCCTAAGTCCGTCCACGGTTTATTTTTATTAAATAGTGACAGAAGTCATTTGGAAGTTTTCTTTAAGCTTTAAATGTCCTTGAAGGAGTTCCAAAGAAGAAAAGAGTGGGTTTTCGAGCTTGCATGGTTGTGGGGGAAATGGGGGGGGGGGGGGGGGGGTAGATTTGACACGAAGACGTTGATATTCTGTGAACGAACTTAAGCCATTGTTCCAGCTTACGACGAAAAGACCCGCACCGGCGGACCACGTCTGATGTAAACATGTTAAAGGTCCGGATTTAGATTGAGGATTGTACATTGAAGGAAGATTCGACACTTCACCCTAAAAGGGCGGAATTCATGATGTATGTACGAATTACTTGATAAATAGTTTTAAAAGTTTTAAAAGAAAGAAGAAAAAAGGCTTGAATTACAAAGCTATACCACACTGTAAAAAGTAATGGGAAGAAATTCTCCAGCATGAGGGTAATGATGTTTTTGACCAACCTTCGGGCAATTTTATGATCAATTTGGGTAATGTTTCGCCTAATCGGGATCAATACTTTATGAGCAAAATCGCCCTAAAATTGCGTACAAATGCCCCAAAGTTGGTCGGACAGCCAACTCAGTGCCATCGTATTGTGCGATTCTTTATCCAACATTTTTTTCACTTTGAATAAAAACGGAAATCAAAATAATGACTGAATGTACGTGCATCTCCTTTAATCCCCTTCGTTTACATAATAGTGCAGAAAAAGAACATTTTCTCTCTCACATCGCTCTCCCTCATATATATATCTCTCTCTTCTCTCTCTGATCTCTCCGTTTATAGAATAAAAAGTGACGTAACAATTAATGCATTTTAATCAAGTTGTTCAGCTTTCATTGGTCATCCTGTCAAGTTATTATTTTTCTTTGATTTCATCATATCATTTTACTCTTTGTTTTTTATGTTACATTGAACTTGTCTGAATGACTAAACTAGATCAAATGAAAATTAAAAAATCTCTCTCTCTCATCTCTTTCTCTTTTATCTCTCATTCTTTCTCTCCCCATCACTCTCTCTCTCTTCATCTCTCCCTCTCTCTCCCCATCACTCTCTCTCTCTCCCCCCCCCCATCTCTCTCTCTCTCCCCCCCATCTCTCTCTCTCTCTCTCTTTCTCTTTCTCTGTAGTCTCAAGCTCCGCAATGAGAATGAAGTTGAGGAAGTGTGGGTGCGCTGGGTGGGGAGGAATATTTGGGAGTTTCATTATATCTATCGGGGAGTTTGTGGGAAGGAGCCATCTCAAGTCAGGCGGTCAATTTAAAGGAGAATAATTTTGGGACTTTATATTTTAAGTTTGAATATTAAAAAAAAAAAAAATAACAAAAACAATGTTAATAATAATAACAATAAACCACATACGAAACATCAAGCATATTCAGAGGGGGGGAGTGCAAACGCTTGTACTTCTTCTTATGAGTACCAATTCTGGTTCTACAAAAAAAAAAGGGGGGGGGGGGGACGTGATGAAACCATTTGCTTGTATAATACGGATCTTGGATACAGACATGACAGAATCCTGGACTCGCAAATGAACGCTAATTTGAATTATCCAGCAAATTGGACGTGAACTGAATTTATAGTGGGGCAGTACCCCATCCTCTCAACATGTACACTCATTTTTATGTCCTCGTGAAGGGTCTTTCATTTTTCCTGTCTACCTTTTGCGAGACGACGTTTGCCCTATGCACTGAGGTTTGTGTTGGTTCTACGGCCTATGTCAATACACTGGTTAAAGGTGAGAATACACACAGACGAAGAGTAAGCAATGTTCAATAGAGTATGAAATAAAACATAACAAAACAAAAAGAAAAACCGGGGGGGGGGGGGGTGGTAGTGAAAGGGGTACCTATGTTATTGTATTTAAAGAAGTGAACGTGGTGAGAGGGAGAGTGAGAGAGTGGATGAAATGAGAGCAACTTGAGAAAAAAACAGGGGCAAGCTAGAGAAAGGAATCATCAGGCAATGGCATGAGGGCGAACGGAAAAGGGAAGGGAAGGGGAAGAGGGTGAGAGATGGGAAGAGGATAAGAGAAAGAGAGAGAGAGAGAGAAAAAGAAAAGGGGGGGGGGGGTAAGAGGTGACAAAAAATATCTGCATGAGCTTTATCTTTCACACCAAGGACTAATATTTTGATCATTTTTATCTAAAATTTCATGGGCCGATCGATCCGAGACGTTTAATTAATGATGTCACTTGAACCCAGGCGCGTACGCAGGGGGGGAGGGGGTTTAAACCCCCCTTTGGTATTTTTATGTGTGCAAACCCCCCTTAAAAAAAAAACCTAAACCCCCCCCTTTTGTTTTTTGTTATTATAAAAAAAAAATATATATATATATATATATATTTTTTTTTTTAAAAAGGTGACCTTACCCCCCCCCCCCCAACGGAGAAAAATTTCAAATTTTCAAATTTTGAGACCAAAAAAAAAAAAAAAATGTCCTCTTACCCCCCCCCCCCCCCTCCCCCTCCCCCCCCCCCCCACGCTTATTCAGCGGCTGGCTGAGTCGTTGCGAAATTTTCGGCCCGATTTAAAAATGATAAAACCGCCCCCCCCCCCCTTGAAAAATCCTGCGTACGCGCCTGCTTGAACCTAAAATTTGTCGGTGCAAGGGCCATGCATATGCAATATGGAACTTCAATATTTATTTTTTTCTTGTCCTCTTACCGAGGTGTTTTATTTCACATATTTCACATTTCATATATATTTACATCAATTTACATTTTAACATAATAAAAAAAGACAAAGTATATAAATAAATAGTTATAACCTTAACATTTCTTGAAAAATTTCTTTGTGTTTCGTCAATAAAAAACTTTGTTTATTTGCTAGGTAATATCGTAGTTTTAATTTGTATTTAATGAACAGACTTTTACTATTGTACTCTTTTCCATCACACCGGAGTTTAATATACATTATGTATATTATGTATTGTCCCAAAATTATCAAGAAGTTCATCACAAATTTTTCCTTTTTTTCAATAAAATAACCTATAACTAATGCTTTTTCATTAATTTTGATTTGCTCATGAAAGTAATTATAATATAAGTTTTCAATAATTTTCCAAAAAACTCTAACCTTGTTAAATTTTATCAAGACATTAAAAGTATTTTCTGTTTCTTTACATATATCACACTGGTCATTTTCCATTATACGCCATCTGCATAATATGGAACTCGGGGTGCATTCTCAGAGCTCGATATTATGGACATCACTATTATGTCCTAGTTTTCATTCAATTTCTTGCTACTTAAAATGTCTTAGCTATTTTCATTTTTGTTTCTGTTCTGATTTCGCGTTGTACAATTTACTTTTGTTTATTATTATGATTAAGCTTCATTTTACATTTAAAAAGTGTTTTATTTAGTTGATTTTATTTCCACTTATTTTACATTTTAAAAATGTTGTATTCATTTAGTCAATTTAATTTTCAATAATTTCGACAATTTTATCACAATATGTCACCTTTAGGAATTTTGTTATTGAGCACTAAAACATGGCTCTTTTTAAATATTTGTTTATCAAAGGAGGTCTGCTTGTCTTGAAACAACTTATTATAAATAAATGAACAATACATTATTCATATATGAATAAATAAAAAAACGAATTAATTAATTATATTTATTTTTCTACAGGATACATTTTTTAAGTTTGGAGCGTCAGGGTGCAAGTAAAGCATCCCATATTCTATTATATCTGTGTTTTAAGTAAACACGACTCCACCCTTTGCCGTGTCATACAATGTAATCTTTTATTATCATAACTTAAATGGTTCATGAAGATGTAGATCGAGGGCTGTGGAGAAAGTGATTCATACCCACGTGATATCGTCTATCAATATTTGACATTCCGGAAACAAAAGAGTTGTGAAAGTCACCTGAGAGTCATTTCGATGTTGAGATTTTATCTCGACCTGAATGCAAAGTCGAATCCAACCGTGTCATAACTACTTGATCCAAAAAACCATTGACTGTCAGTAAAGGAATACATTGAGGGAGTTTGTAAGGGAGTTATGGTATAATATTTTGCGCAGTTCAATTGATAATGGTCCTTATCCCACACGTTGTCCATGTCGTGAATATGGAGACTTATTAAGACCACGTCACATATTACAACAAGACTTGGGATATTAAAAGAAATCGCGATGAAGTGACTCGGTAACATATCCCTCAGATTCTGAAACAAAATCCTGGATTTATAGCTCCTGCTGCAATCATAATTATAAATTTAGGTCAGTCAGGAAACCCATGACTTTTACAAGCCGATCGCCTGTTTGATTATCAAGATATTTATGATTGAGAATCGAAATCCGATTTTGCGTGTCCAAAAATTTTGCTGATCGATATTTTGTTTCGTTGGGGGGGGGGGGGGGGGTAAGGTCAGTTTTTGGGGTCACCCATTACCACATTTGTTCTTCTTTTTTCTTTCCCTCCAAAACACACACATACAAAAAAGTTTGAGGGGGGGGGGGGGGGGTTCAACCCCAACCCCCCCTCCTGCGTAGGCGCCTGAATATAACACCACACATACACTGATAAAACGTATACTATAAGGTCGTGCATCTCAGATTTAACATTGTTAAAGGCCAAGTCCACTCCAAAAATAAGTTAGTTTCAATAGAAGCACAAAAATCAGACAAACCAATCAAAATAAGTTTGAGCAAAATCGGATATCTAATAAGAAAGTGATGCATTTTTGAAAAAGTCTGTAAAACTATGGAACAATGATAATCCAAGATAAATTTGAAATTCACTCATGAGTCTGTGACGTCATTTCTCACTATCCACTAATTGTTTTCTATATATTGATAACATAAATTTCATATTTCCCCCTAAGAATCTTAATTTTTCACACCTGCATCCAAGTTAGATTGATAGTAGTATGTTTTTGTGTGGATGCACCAATATATTTGATAAACTATTCAGATAAAAATCAATAATTATGAATATACAAAGTATAAATTATTCAAAGTTCATAAAAGATTTTATGCAATGTCATGCACGCAATATGATACAAATCATATAACCTGGGCAAAGGCATGGGGAAATCAAGTTTTTGGGGATAAAAAGATAAATTAATGGGATTAAACTATATAAAGCAATTGATAAATAGTAAGGACATGACGTCACAAACTGATAACCGAATTGGCAATTTGTGTAGTGATTTTTATTTTTCTATAGTTTTACATACTTTTAAAAAAATTCATAACTTTCTTATTAGTAATCCGATTTTGCTCAAACTTGTTTTGATTAGTTTGTCTGATTTTTCTGCTTCTATTGAAAGTAAGTTATTTTTGGAGTGGACTTGTACTTTAAACGACCCTTTTAAAAGAAATCGCGATAGATTAAATTGCTATAAGAATTCAGCACCTCAATTAGTAAAATATTCACTTTTTTGCAATTACAAATTAATATATAAATGAGTAGAAACCTGGCCATTGGATATGCGGTGGACTAAAGACATGTGAAAAACTTGTGACTCGTATATGACTTGTATCCATATAATACTATAAACAAGGGAAACGCTCTCGGCGGTCTCGCCTGCATTTCGCAATTCGATATGATGAAAAATTGAGGTTGGAACATTATTTAGAGGCAGTGTGGCCCATTAGCAGGCCCCCCAAAATGAAATTCTCTGAATATAATCCCATTTTGAAGTGAATATTGACTAAGAATCATCAGAAGAATTATTTACTATTAATTGTACCACGATCGATAACTTGAATGAAATATGAACAAATTAAATTTAAAACAAGGGAAACGCTCTCGGCGGTCTCGCCTGCATTACGCAATTCGATATGATGAAAAATTGAGGTTGGAACATTATTCATAGGCAGGGTGGCCCATTAGCAGGCCCCCCAAAATGAAATCCTCTAAATATAATCACATTTTGAAGTGAATATTGACTAAGAATCATCAGAAGAATTATTTACTATTAAATGTACCACGGTTGATAACTTGAATGAAATTTGAACAAATTAATATCAAAAAATTATTAATTCTCATATTAAGTTGTGAAAACATAATCCAAGTCTACTGACCTTTGACCTTGTGACCTGGAATTTGTGTCATATGATTTGTGATACTTGATAACCCTTCGGTACAAGTTTCACGGAATTTGAACAATCAATTTTGAAAATATGCTAAAAATTCAAAATCTTGATGTTGATGCCACAACAAAGTCTAAGTTTGTTGACCTTTGAACTTAACTTAGTGACCTGAAATTCTACTCACATGATTGGGGATACTTGATAACCCTATAGTTCAAATTTCATTGACTAGGAACTTATACTTTCAAAATTATATCAAAAATTCAAAAACTTAACCTTAGGTTAAGTTTTCGATGATGCTACAACATAGTCCAAGTCTGTTGACCTGAAATGACCTTTGACCTTGACTTTGTGATCTAAAATTATACTCACATGATTGGGGATACTTGATAACCCTACAGTCTAAGTTTCATTGACTAGGAACTTATACTTTCAAAATTATATCAACAATTCAAAAACTTAACCTTAGGTTAAGTTTTTGATGTTGACGCCGCCGCCGCCGTCAACGGAAAAGCAGCGCCTATGTCTCGCTTTTTTGCTACGCAGGCGAGACAAAAATGATTTATTAATTCTCATATCAACTTGTGAAAACATAATCCAAATCTACTGACCTAAAATGACCTTGTGACCTGGAATTTGTGTCATATGATTTGTGATGCTTGATAACCCTTGGGTACAAGTTTCATGGAATTTGAATAAACAATTTTGAAAATATGCTAAAAATTCAAAATCTTGATGTTGATGCCACAACAAAGTCTAAGTTTGTTGACCTAAAATGACCTTTGACCTTAAGTTAGTGACCTGAAATACTACTCACATGTGTGGGAATACTTGATAACCCTCTAGTCCAAGTTTCATTGACTAAGAACTTATACTTTCAAAATTATATTAAAAATTCAAAAACTTAACCTTAGGTTAAGTTTTCGGGATGATGCCACAACATAGTCCAAGTCTGTTGACCTGAAATGACCTTTGACCTTGACTTTGTGACCTAAAATTCTACTCACATGATTGGGGATACTTGATGACCCTATAGTCCAAGTTTCATTGACTAAGAACTTATACCTTCAAATTTATATCAACAAATCAAAAACTTAACCTTAGGTTAAGTTTTTGATGTTGACGCCGTCGCCATCGCCGCCGCCGCCGTCACCGCCGCCGCCGTCACCGGAAAAGCGGCGCCTATGTCTCGCTTTTTGCTACGCAGGCGAGACAAAAATGATTCCTCTATGGCCACCATTTCTTTCTCTCTCCATCCGTCTGTCTCTTTCTCTCCCTCTCTTTCTGCTGTTTTCGCCCTTTTTCTGTTTGTCACTCTCTCATTCTTATTTTGTTTATGTATCATCCTGATCTTGTCATTCCGGCTGCTTCTGTTTCTGATTTGTTTTTGTCTCGTTAATTGTTTGTTTTATTGTCTGTCATGTTTCTTTGATTCCGTATTCTTTTTTCAAAATTAAGTTGTAAATGTAAAAAGTTTAATTATTATTGTGAAAACCTACAGCTAGCAAGCATTGCTTTCAAGTAGGTTCGTTTTTTTTCTTCATTTCCTGTAACTAAATAATTTTGCATTACAATGACTAATAAAAAAATAAAAAAAGAGATATTTCAATGCTCATTTCTGTTATATCATTAATTGTCTGTCATTGTTTATATCATGTGAAAAGAAATGAAAAATAAATTCGCTCTATTGAAGCGACTACTACTTCTACTACTACTATACTGTGATCTATGTCGACAGCAAGGCCGGCGTTTTCGGTATGTTATACAATGTATTGTCGAAAAATAGGGACGTCGGGATATAAGAGCACGAAACACATGGGTTTGGGCTTAATGTGATTTAAGAGCCGGAGGAGCCTGGGCGAATAGTAACGACTGGAACTAATGACAAACCTACGAATGACGAAACCTTGGACTAGGGTAGAACCGCGAATGGCAAATCTTGCTACGTACATATTATGTTCTTATAAAAGACCAGTTGGAGAGCTTTGATTGAACTAATAAGTTGTATAGCTTTATTGAGGCTCTATGTCAGTCAGACATCTTTGTAGGCATCTCCTGTACAAGTACTCATTGTTTCATAACATGACCTGGCATGAGTCATGGGTTGCAGGTCATTCTATATTTAGTTATACATGCTAGTCTGTATTTGCAGACTCTGTTAAACTACATGTAGCTATCACTACACCTCCCTTCTTTAAAAGAGGTTTACATATACATATATCAAACTTCTTAAACTGTACAGAGTGACAGGGTGGACTACCTGTACACTCGCGACTGTACTAGGGCATTATTCTGTCCCTTAAAGCTGGAGTACTGTCGCTTTCAAATATATAACTTATTACGCGACAGTCCATATCTTTCAAGGTTGCGATTCGCGAAACTGGAATTCTCTGTTGAGGTTGAGTGATATCTGTTGATTTTTGTAATCAAAGTGACTGATTAAATCCGGTTGTATTTTTAAACTATAACATGCAAATATATATGTCATGCTCATGCAATCCTGCAGTTATGTTTTAAAGTCCAAGTTGAACTCTGTAACTATAAACTATTTACAAAACGCGAAAGTCTTTCTCTGTAGTTCGCTTTCATTTATTTACAAGTTCAAGCGATCTGGCGGTTTAATAACTCGTCCGCTTCTGGTTCTGGTTGATGACGTAGTTGAGCTTTCTTCAGATGCTGGTTGCTCTGTAGCTTCTGCAGTGTCATCTAGCTCGAAGTCATCCTGTGTTGGTAGTGGAATAGACTCGGCTTGTTGTTGACGTGGGACTGGCCTGAGGTGACGTCTGTTTCTGCGACGTATCTCTCCTGTTTCTGTCTCGATCTGGTATGATCTGTTTCGATCCTGGACAGACCTGACAATACCACGTTTCGACCAGGTGTTGGTTTTCATGTCTTGGAGTATCACATGATCTCCAGGCTTTAGCTTTGACAAGTCTCGAGCATGTTTGTCGAATCGCTCTTTTTGCTTCACCTTATGATCCTCCTTTCTTCCCCTCACTGATCGAGTATTGACCTTTTGGGTGTCGAGTAAACTGTCAAGCATGGGGAGATTCGATCGAAGTCGACGATTGTAGAGGAGTTCTGCCGGAGACTTTCCGCATGCTAGTGGTGAACTGCGATAGACTTGTAGAGCTCTGTGGATATCCTGTCCACTGTGCTGTGACTTCGATATGAGTTTTTTTACAATCTTCACAGCATTCTCTGCGAGGCCATTGGATTGCGGATAATATGGACTCGATGTAGTATGGTGAAAATCCCATTCTTTTGCAAAGCTCTGGAACTCTTGGCTTGCAAATTGAGGACCATTATCCGACATCAGTTCACACGGCGTTCCATGGCGAGCAAATACTGCTTTCATGTGGGTGATCACGGCCTTGCTACTAGTAGAAGTCATAGTACATACTTCAATGAACTGTGAATAGTAGTCGACGATGACCATGTACTCTCTATTGTTCAGCGTGAACAAATCAACAGCAACTTTTTCCCACGGGCGGTTCGGCACGTCATGAGGATGTAGACTTTCAGCTTGCTGTTTTGGTCTGTACATTAGGCATGAAGTACAACTTTGGACCATTTCAGTGATTTCTGTGTTGATTCTGGGCCAATAGATGACTTCTCTAGCACGTTTCTTACACTTCTCGATGCCTAAGTGTCCTTCATGGATTTTGTTTAGCATGAACCTTCTCATAGTAGTGGGAACCACTATTTTGCTGCCTTTGAAGATGATGCCATCTGCTTCAGAGAGTTCACTCCTGATGTTCCAGTATTCCCTGACTCTAACTGGACATTGCTGCTTCGTTTCCGGCCAACCATCTCTGATGATGCCTAGCAGCTCTTGCAGTTGACCATCTTTCTTTGTCTCTTCGACAATCTGATTTCGTTTGTTTGATGTAACTGGCATGCTCTTGACAATAGCATCTACGTAGACTCTGATATCTTCCTCAGTTTCAGCATTCAACTCAGCCTTTGGATCTACTGCTCTGGACAATGTATCAGCAGTATACATGTACTTTCCAGGCGTGTACGAGACCTTGAGATCATATCTCTGTACCCTGATGAGTAACCTTTGAATGCGTAGGGGACAGTCACCCAGTGACTTTACAAACAGTGGAATAAGTGGCTTGTGATCAGTCTCCACTTCTACTTGTTGTCCATAGATATATTGATGGAATCTTTCACATGCATATGTGATTGCCAGCAATTCTTTCTCGATCTGTGCATATCTAGTCTCTGCATCAGTCATTGATCTAGATGCATATGCGATCGGAACCCAATCTTGATCATATTGCTGTAGTAGCACTGCACCAATACCATCCTTTGATGCGTCTGCTGACAGCTTGGTTGGTTTCTTGCAGTCATAGAAATGTAGGACTGGCTCTTGTATCAGAGCTTGTTTCAGCTGATTCCATGCATCCTCTTGTGCATGATCCCATGTCCATACATTCTTTTTGTCTAGTAGATGTCTCAGCGCTGCTGACTTGGTCGACAGATCTGGAATGAACTTCCCTTGGTAATTGATCATACCCAAGAACCGTTGGACATCTTTCCGACATTTCGGTCTCTCAATGTTCAAGATAGCAGACACTTTCTTTGGATCAGGTTGAACTCCTTGATCACTGATCAAGTCACCAATGAATGTGAGCTTCTTGACATTGAACTCGCATTTGTCTTTGTTCAACTTGAGATTCATTTTTCTCACTATGCTGAGAACCTCTCTCAACCTGTCATCATGCTCCTGTTGGGTAGTTCCCCATACAATCACATCATCCATCATTGTGTTAACTCCCGGAATGTGTGCAAACAGTTGGTGCACTATCTTGTGATAGACTTCCGGAGCACTACAAATACCAAAAGGTAGTCTCAAGAACTTGTACCTTCCGTATGGCGTGATAAACGTACACAGTTTGGAGCTTTCGTCATCTAGTTGGATCTGCCAAAAACCACTAGATGCATCTAACTTGCTGAAGTATTTGGCTCCTGCAAAATGTGCAGTTATTTCAGCTCTTGATGGCAATTGATAGTGTTCTCTTTTGATTGCTCGGTTCAGGTCCCTTGGATCTAGACAGACCCTGAGCTGACCGTTCTTTTTCATCACCACCACGAGAGAAGAAACCCAATCAGTTGGCTCATCAACTCGTGTGATTACGTCCATTCGTTCCATCTTATCTAACTCATCTTTGAGTTTACTTTGAAGTGGAAATGGAACTTTGCGACATGCATGCTGAACAGGATGTGCGTCCTCTCTCAATGTGATGTGGTGTTTACCAGGAAGACAACCTAGACCTACAAACACATCTTGATAGTCTTGAACTACACTTTTACCCGTTCCGTGTTCAGTTTGTTTCTCAACATGATACACCCGTTTCACCAGATACAAGTCTTCACTCGTCCTTAATCCTAACAAAGGCTGACGATTTCCAGGAATGACTAGACACGGCACATTAAGTCTGATCCCTTTGTACTCAACTTGTACACAACAACGACCTTTGACCGGGATATCTGTCTCATAATAACCTGTCAACATCACTTTGGCTCTTTGTAGCTTTGGTTTTGGTTTCAATTTGTGAAATACTGTCTCAGGAAGAAGATTCGCCTGAGCACCAGTATCAACCTTGAAGTCAACCGGCTGGTTATTGACTAGTAGATTAACTATCCATTCATCCTTGGATTCTTTTGATTCAACAGAGCAAATCATGTAACCTTCTGAATCTACCTCCAAGTGCTGCAGTTCATTGACCTTGGCTACTGGGGTTTTACAACATTTAGCAAAATGATTTTGTTTACTGCACTTCTTGCATGTTTGACCTTGTGCGGGACATTTGTCTTTGCTATGTCGGTTTCCGCACCTGCTACATGCATCACTTTTAGTACGACCTTGAGGTTCTGACTGTTTTGACTTTGAACCAGGAAATTTCTTCTTAGTCTTGCTGAAAGAATCTACCGGAATTGAGGCGTTTTCCCCTGCGGAACTCAATGCTTGTGCCTGCGTTCGAGTTTGTTCAGCCGCACGACATACTTTCAACGTTTTAACCAATGTAAGATCATCTTGCCTCAACAAACGTTCTCTTAGACCATCGTCTAAAATACCACAGATAATTGTGTCCTGGATAAGACTCTCTTTCAACATGGAAAACTCACACGACTGAGCACGACTCCGCAATTCCGTTGCGTACTGATCAACACTCTCATGCACTAACTGAGATCTTGTGAAAAATCTATGTCTCTCATACGTTAGATTACGTTTCGGCATGCAATATTCCTCATATTTGTTCAACACTTTCTCAAGCTTCATGCTCTCACCCTCAGCAAATACAAACGTATTATACAATTCCAAGGCAGCATCGCCAATCACGTGTAGAAGCATTGATGTTTGTAACTTTTCATCTTTTTCAGACATTCCTGAGGCAACATTGTATAGAGTGAATTTCTGTTTAAATCTTCTCCAGTTCTCGGAAATATTTCCCTTTAAGTCGAGTGGAGGAGGTTGACTGAGATTTGCCATTTTGTTTCTTTTTGTTTCTTAGCCTAGTGTAGTCACTCACATGAACAGCATAACAATTAGCTTTTTCTTTTTGTATCTTTGCAACAATTACTTTAAGCTCAACTATTAACTTTCACTGAGTTATTCTGTATGTTCATGTCTCATATATGTCACGCTTATTGCCCGTTATACTGGAACTGGCCCGGCACAGAACTATGCACTCCAATCCATACAACGACAGCGCTAACTATTATGAACATAACTACACTCACTGGACATACACTTAGACTCTAAGCCCTCTAGCTCTCATCATCTCTCACATCACAAAGAATTGGATTGAACTGGCCTGATTTCAATGATTCCTCCATATATATACTGTAGGCTGGATTGCTCAGCACAAACACTGGCTGCCTAGTTCTGACACCATATTATGTTCTTATAAAAGACCAGTTGGAGAGCTTTGATTGAACTAATAAGTTGTATAGCTTTATTGAGGCTCTATGTCAGTCAGACATCTTTGTAGGCATCTCCTGTACAAGTACTCATTGTTTCATAACATGACCTGGCATGAGTCATGGGTTGCAGGTCATTCTATATTTAGTTATACATGCTAGTCTGTATTTGCAGACTCTGTTAAACTACATGTAGCTATCACTACAGTACATGTACAAACAATGAACCTTGGAAGAATATCAGACCTTTGAACTAGCGACACAGATTAGACGAGCAACATATCTTTACACGAATGACAATATATACGATGAATGGCTACCCTTTGGACTAAATGACGAGCACTCCAGAAATTAAGAACAAACCTAGACGGATGAAGAACCGTCAGGCGAATGCAGACCTTTACACTAATGAAGAATTTGTATGGCTAACGAATGGCACACCTTCATCAGACCAAACATCTGACAAAGATGAATCTTTGATGAATGGGATCTTATAGACTACCGACGGACGGACGGACGACTCGCAAACCTTGAGAATCTATGGTGTTACACAACTAGAGGAATGCTACATCTTTCTTCTAAAGACGAATCGCGGACGAAGGGCCCAACCGATGATGATCCTTGGACGGATGGTCTAACGACGGAACCTGTAAGAATTATGAACGTTGAGAATCAATGACGTTACACAACCTATAGAGGATTGATACATCTTCCCTCTAAAGACAAACCACGGACGAAGGGCGCCACTAATAATGATCCTTGGTCGGATGGCCTAACGACGGAACCTGGAAGAAAGGTAAACGTTGAGAATCAATGACGTTACACAACCTATAGAGGATTGATACATCTTTCCTCTAAAGACAAACTGCGGACGCAGGATTCCACCAATGTTGATCCTAGGTCAGATGGCCTGATGACGGAACCTGGAAGATAGGTAAACGTTGAGAATCAATGACGTTACACAACCTATAGAGGATTGATACATCTTTACTTTAAAGACAAACCATGGACGCAGGACATCACCAATGTTGATCCTAGGTCGGATGGCCTGATGACGGAACCTCGAAGAATGGTAAACTTTTCGAATAAAATAATGTCAAACTCTAAACGTCCGACAACCATTCGAGATTCGCTAAACCTTAAAAATCACGACAAACTTTGGACAAAACAAACCTTTACAAATAAAAACGAGAAGCTTAATGGGAAGGATGACAAACGTTTAGACTAAGTACAGATCTTTGGGCAACATGCGATACTACTCACTTTATAACAAATCTTCCTCTACTCACCAAGAACATTCAAACGAAAAATTAAACTTTGAACTAAAGACAAAATCTTTTGCTCCAGCTGCACACTTTGGACAAACGGAAGAATTAAAAAAAAAAATTGTAAGCGACGTACCATTTGATCGATAGCATAGATGTACGTACATCTTTTTCTAGCAAAGGAACCTTTGGACTAGCGAGGTCCCTTTGTAATAACAAAGTTATCTGTTGTTTAACTAGAAATCTTTAAACCAACGACAAACCTTGCGACTTCAGACGCACCTACGTAACGATAAACAATCTCCAGGCCAGAGATCAAGACAAACAACGGTCAGTCACAAGAGAGCCGCCATGTTGGTATATTATGTCGTGGGATTTCAAATGATCTGCAATGAAATGTGGGATTTACATTTACAAGGAGTCTCTTTCTGAGGAAAAGGTATAACCATGGAACGTCTATCATTATATATGTGTATCTATTTTTTCTCGACTTCGACTTATGGAAAGTAAAAAGTTCATTCTCTAAACAATATGTAAGAAATACTTTGTCAAACATATGGAACATTCTACATGTACCTCCGCTTATATAAAAACAGTTCAATGTTTAAAAAAAAATGAAACTGACCTTTTATTCTGAGTATCGTTAAATTTACCTTTTTGCCCCCCTCCAATTTTAAATTATTTCATACTTGTTTGTGTAGTTTTTTGTCTTTATATTGTGTTTATCGCTGTATTTTGTGATATCTTTAACTCATATATGCTCAATAATATAAATTATAATATTCGGGGAACTTTTTATACAAAGCTACAATGGGCTTTTCCTTTGTTCTCCAATTTCATTTGAAACTATTGTATTAACTGACCATTCCTTGTATGCATATATACTTGTATGTTTATTTGCACTTGCTGTGTTTTTAAGAAAATGAAATAAATAAACGAACTTGAACTTGAACTTGAAGCGCATAATTCATTACTTGAGAATATCCACATGACACTAGTGATATGGCGTCTATAACACACAAATATGGAAACATATGACTATAGCAAAACTTTTTGTCTTATTTTAGAAGGGATTATACCCCTTATTTATTTCACCCTCGCTTACTGGACAAGTTATCAAAATGTTTGACATAAAATGGCAACACGAAAAATGAATCATATTCATACTTTAACGAGATATACATATGAGCGATACAAATACTTCAATGTTATTTGAAACGAATCTTCAAAAGACAATACACTGTATGTACATGTACGCAGTACATATATACACCATTTTACATTTAACTCTTTACAACTAGTACTGTGATTATTTTGTCGTAAGAGTATTATCAGAGTAACTTAGATTAACAAAACAGGTTTCGCGAAGCAATGGACAATAAGTACCAAACAACATACAGGCAGGCGTATTTTAAGATAATTTACAGAACAGATTCTTATTACATTGAGTCTCAAAATGTATTGCTTGCGAGATAAATTACGTTTATAAAAAAAGTATTTCAGATTTTTTTAAAAGACGAAGAAAAAAAAGACAGAGTATTACTCTCCGAAATTTGGAAAAATGTCAAACTTATATACAACAAAATAAAAACTCTCGTTTAAAATGTGAGAGGTACAGGAAGGACGAAACATATTTTTAAGGGGCAAACAATTGACCCCCAAAATGCAAAAAAAAAAATTGCCACACTTTAAATGCAATGAAACGCGCTGCTCTATTTAAAGCGATGTACTTCCTTTGATGCTAGTGATCGAATTAAGATGAAGAGTGTATTTACATGATAGTCGCTTAACAGTAACCATCGACCAGATAATTGTTATACGAAACAAATTTTCTTTTTAATTTTGCGCGGACTGGCCTATAATGGCTTTGGTACAAAAACAAAAATCGAATCAGATTGGTGCATCGTAAAGGAAGAGAATATTGAAAAAACACATGTAAAAAATGGCAAAAAACAGTTTGCATCTACAGCAGTTCGAACGAAATTCGCGTACAACAAAAAGTAAGCATTCAATCTTAGGTGCAAAGTATACAGGGGAACCACAATATTATCAAATAATTTAAATAGAAAGTAGTTTATTACGGAAACTGTAATATACATGATTAAAACGTTATAACGGCGCAAATCTCGGCTATTCTAAAATTGATCAACAAAAACATTTCTAGAACAACTAAAGTAATGCCCACCATTTTTTGAAAGACGAGTTGTTATTTTACAGGAATGTACAAAAATGCATTATCATACATAGGAACAGCGCCAAGGCAAAATCATATTATATTTCACCAAATCTATAGGTGGCAAATTTACAAGCAACCCCACTACCATCACGAAACACTTCCGAAAAAAAAAATATATACAAGTATCAAAATAACACCAATTATTCATAGAACATTGCCTATACAATCTATTTATATCAAAATCAAAGTCTGCGTTTGTTTACCAATAAAGCACGCGAAAAAAAAATGTATTCGTCCCACGATGCCCTAGTTGTATCGTGGAATAGAGTCGGTAGACTTCAGGTTTTCGTTAGAGAGCCGGGAGATTTCAGGACACTCCTGGAGAAATGCCTTATCTATTGTGCCCAATCATAAACGATTGCCAATTGCACACGAGGCGTTATTTGCCTGACGCAGAGTTGCGTCAGTGATTTGTACGGTCTTCGACGTGCGGTGCGAATGACGTAGTACAAACAAGTGACGGCAAAATAATCAGCGATGAATTATTAGCGTTTAGGCTCGTCACAGTTCGATTAAATAGAACGGATAACGCAATCAGAATAACGCCTCGTGTGCAAGTTGCGTAACTGTCTCCAAGTGCTTTTATAAAGAGATGATAGGAAATATTCCAAGTAACCCGAAACTAAGTGGGTATAACTGAAATATTATGCGTAAAGGTTTCGATGGATCGTCCATTTTCGTTATATATATTCATTGTATGCATGGTGTCGGATAAATGTTGTTCTCGATCACCCTAAAAAAAATATATATATTTGTCTATCCTATCAACATTATTACATTTGATAACTTACAATATTTCATATTTTTTCAGGAAAAAGAAACAGATAATTAGTATTGTGCATATTTTCGCGAATAACGTAAAGCAATAAATGAGGAAAATCACACGGTCTACTAACAATTTTAGCATAAACGAAACGATAGAGTACCTGTATAAATTCATTTTAAAGGCGGTCCGAAGCATTTTCACTTAAATACGAAACAACTTCTTCATCGAGAAAATGTTTAATACTTGATTTAATAAATTAACGCAGTATAATGCCCGATTGGAACGCATGTAAAATAGCCTATACGACATATCATTCCTTCAAAGCTCAATAATGCACATTTGTGCATGTATTCTTGGAAAGAAAACAGCAAAATTCATGGTTTCAGTTCCGAATAGGCGGGAGTATTATTTTCATTGGATCCATATTGGCCTTCATGCCGGGCGGTGACGGACGAATACCGAGTAGACAATCATAAGCGGTATAATGAAGAAACATGCAAGAGATGGTGACCAACATCGTGAATAGATGAAAAACTTCCTTGTTAAATATTATATTCTTTTATTAAAATTATACGGAGCACTTTAGAGGCTGTAAATATAAAAATCCTTTCTTAGTCTATTTTTGGTTTCTTGTATTTTTAAAAATATGGACAGATATTCTGAAACCAACAGTTGAAAAAAGGCCCGTCTCAAATTTAACAGCGCAAGTCAAACTTGTAGCCTGTCGGTGGTGATAGTATACAAATATTGAATAATTAAATTTGCGGGGCAATGCTCGAATTATTTACAGAAAATTGCTCCCCACCAGAGAGGGTTTAGTTTTATCAGTGACACCAACTTTTTCGTCAATAGTCGTTTCATGTACCACACCCCACATGTGAATACGTAAACAATTGTGAATCTTTAAAAAATATACCTTAGAAAACGTATTTGTAGTCCGATTTACAAAGCAGTTTGGTAGCGCAAAGAGACGGTTTTTTGGTATTGAGCGCTTTATAAATCCAGATTCATTATTATCATAATACTTATGTCGTCCTTGTTTTGTGATATACATGCAAAAAGAGCCATTCCCGGACAATAGTTTTGCTAATGCCTGACAGCTGTTACATGGCAGTCGATAGCCACTGTTATGCTCGTAGTTCTGACCAATCAGAGATCTAGAATCCTACCACGCGGTATGTAACATTTTCCCTCAGCGCTGCGCGCTTCGGGAAAATAAAACTCCCTTCAGCGGTCCAAAGAATGTTATATTACACCCCCTGCCAGTCAATATCTGTATAATAATACACATGGCTTTATCAAAATAAATGTATAATATAGCGACGCATGCAACATCAAAAATATATTATTTTCTATATATCTATTCACGACTTACGGCCTCTATCGTCTTGATGTCTCACGACCACTTTTCATCTCATCGGTATGTCGCCCAAACATCGCGTATGGTCTCGTTACGTCACTAGCACTAGCTACTCCGACATTTAACTTGCGAAAAGAAGATAAAAACGTAGAAAACATGATTGTTAAATAATCATACTTCATATTTTGGAATAGGCGTTTCTAAAAAAATCCATATAGCTTAACGGAAACTGCATTGCGTTTAATGTAAAAATTGTGGTAAAAGAAGAAATGATACGATATGTATTGAATTCAAAAACGGATATTATGTTAGAAAGAATTGTCCAAGATCGCAAACGATCGCAACTACTGTCGAAAAATCAACAAAGTTGCGATCGTGTTACTCTACGAAGTATCAATAACCATAATATTTGAATTTTCTCATCCTATGACGACATACATGATTGGTCAATAGAATATTTCTTGAACATTGTATTTTTTTCTCGCAAACATTACACTTGAAACTGTCTTCAAAAATCCATATCGGTTCAATGAAAAATGATTTAAACGATCGTACACAATTTTACTACCATGATCTGACGACAAAGAAAAAAACACTCGAATGACTTTTACCTGCCATCTCTAATTAAGATACAAAACATTACCAGATTGTATGCGTGAACAAGACAGACATTAAGGATAGAGCACCTCTCCTGGTTGAGTACAATGGAGTACAATGGAGTACATGCATGGAAGTCAAGCTGAAGGTATTGCCGTAGTTATTCAAGCACGTATGGGTTCCTATAACGAGTTCAAACACCTCATTATTATCAACATGAAGAACTTTTATATGACAATCTATGCATTATTTATCAAATCAAAGTTTCCTACTTTAATATTAATGATTAATGATTAGTTACAGATATATTAGTGTAATATACATGACATGCAAATCAATGAAACAAAAAGGCGTGAACTACAACATGTATTATATATTTCAATGATTTGTTGGCAGCCCAGAAAAAAATTGAAATATTAGTCCTGAATTTACATCGCATTGCCTTTTTGAAATCTAATTTCTCCCATTGTAGATGTTAAAGAGGCACCTTTGTACAGCGCATTTTAATGGAGGATTTAGCTTTCAAATGAGTGAGCAACATGATGCAAAAATATATGGAAGATAATTTATTTTTTGCCGATAAATTACCTCACAAATTATGAAAAAGAACCTCTATAATCGGGTAAAGCATTGACATAAGGAATCATCAACAGAAGTGCGTTTGTAAATAACATTATTAAACAAAAATGAAATCTTTTGCATGATATTGAAAATAATATCTGTGACAAAATAATAATGTACATGCAATTTTGTGTATACAATGAGACAGATTTTGTTAAATACAAAGGGATAATGAGCCCCTAAACAAACAAAAATGTGCATAGCTGGAAGCAAATAAATCACAGACACAATAATAAGTTCCAGAAAGACAAGAAAAGTAAGAAAATTGTGATTTGGTTTCAAATTCAAGAAAACTGTTTTTACATCCACAATGTGTACAAAACAAAAGGGAGAGTTCTCTTGGTATTACACCACAAAGTATGACAGAATCGTACGCTTGAGATTTTCCACAAAATTAAATTTAGATCTTGATTTATCTAAAACTTTCACCAATATTGATTGATATAAGAATTTATATAAGAATTGATATTAGAATTGATATAGGAGTTGATATAAGAATTGATATAAGCCAGATCCTATTTGTTTTAATCCCTGCACCAACATAATTATTCATTGGTTTAAACTATGGTCACAAACCAGGGCACTTTATGTTTTTAGGGTATCGCTCGGTCGCCGCTGAAGTATTAGCGCGGAGTTAAAATTCGGCGGCGCCTGATATTTTCGCTCGCCGCCCAAAATACGCACGAGCGTTCGCCGTCGAGCGATTTAGGTCAAAAATCGTAGCCGCTAGGTCAAAGGCTGTCGAGCGGTCGTCGCTGGGAGATTAGTCGGTCATTAGTCTGGGCGGCGAGTTCGAAATCGGTCGGCAACCTTTGACCTCGCAGCTTCGAATTTTTACCTCTATCGCTCGACGGCGAACGCTCGATGCCCGGGGAGGGGGCGACTGTCCGGGCACCGAGTGTATACCGGTGCCCCGCCGATCCCCGGTCGGCCGCCGGGCACTTTCTTTAAAATTAGCTGGTGGCCGGTGGGAGACCGCTCGGGAATCGTTTGGTCATCAGTCGGTCACTGCCGGGACGCCGCCCGGAGGAGGCGAGAAGCTCCCCGATTTCGCCCAGTTTTTACATAAAATTGACCGGCGATCGACGGGAAATCGACAGGGCACAGACATCGCTTGGGGCTCTACAACCCGATAGACTTTTCAAGATAAAATCGTTCAGCAATGCCTAAATTCCAGCGGCGACCGAGCAGGCTACAAATCGGTCGGTCGCCGCTCTGAGTTGTGACCATAGATTAAGGTTTTACAATTGTGCATGTGGAGGAAAAACATGAAAACATGAAGCTACAGGTCCAACCCTTATCAAATCATGAAATGTAATGCCACACTATTAACAAAAGAACCCTCCAAATGTATAGCTATTTTCAAGACAATGCCCTTTTTATATATTTGTTAACAAACTTGATAAGTTTTAAAGCCCCCTGCACTACTTATAGCTACTTGCGCCAAAAATGCCTAATCTGTACCCTTTGACCCCCATGATGCCCTTTTCCTTATGTTAATTGAGAGCTGATTTGAAGAGATACCCACCTGTCAGTGACCTTGCAGGGAGGTCTAATCCCTCCATGCCAAAATAGTGCAAAGGGGCTTTAAAAGGTGATATGATTTTCCCCTCCCCCTTTTCAGTAGCAAATTTGCATGACTCCATGTTGATGTGAATTGACCTGGAGGCAACATAATCTACTCACAGTGCAATGTGCTCATTAAAACATCAAAAATTATCAGGATGTACTTACATAGGAGGCCGATTCTATATTCCATTATGTCATATATACATATGATAGTCCTTCAAATATAAGTATAAAGTTACAGGAATGGAATAAAAAATCGGTTAATAAGGTAAACAGGATTTAGGATTCTTAATCAGAGTATTCAATAGGAAAATATATCATGTCACCTATACATAAAAAGAATTAGTAAGTCCTCAATATCATGTATCATGAATGACAAATAATGATTTCAAGTTTAAAAACGCTGCTTCCTTGGATGATTCCACCCAAAATAAGAAATGTTTCTTAACCAAAGTAATGATTCTTTCGATTTGTGCGTATTCCTCATGCCTTATACACGTATTTACAAAATAGTACTTTTCTACAATACAAGCGATTTTTATGCTCCTTGAAAATAAAGGAATCACAAAGGCACTAAATCTTAAGTTGTCTATCCATTTCACCGCAGCAGATGACACTTGAATCATATTCTAGGGTTTTGGCAAATGACCTTTCAGTTTCTGGTGCCTTTTCAAAGTCCCAGGTGTTTTGAATGAGAGAGTGCATACCTTACACGTGTTGGGGAGATCCTGCTTGTGACGGTCTAGATGAGCCTTGAGGGAGCTGAAGACCTGGTAGCGAACGCCACATATCTTGCACGCATACTGCTTCACGATCCAGTGGTCATTCAGATGTTCCTTTACTTCTGTCAATGTTAAAAACTTCCGACTACAGTTCCGGAACGGGCAAGGACCTCCTCTCAGTTCCTTCAAATGCAATTTGTTGATGTGAACCACCAGGGGGCCTGGTAAGGAGTCAGAAAAATCACATAATCTGCATTCGAAGCTCTGTTTCTCACTCTTGTGATAAATTCTTTGATGTGCCGCAAGTGACGAGGTATCGTTGAAGTAAATATCGCAATGATGGCAATAGTCTGCCCCTGTCCGTAGCGTGTTTGATTTTTCCTGGGAAAGTTCTTTACTACCAAGTCTTTCAGGCATGTCAACTTTGGAAGGAATGTTTGTTGTAACCTTGGAACCCGATGTACCCAGTCCCATTTCTGCAGTTACTGAAGCTTGAAATTCATCATTCAACCTCGCATGCCTTTCAGGATTGTTGGTGATGCTGTCAGCTTTTTCAGATGCAGCTTTAGCCCTGTACTTTTCAAAGTGTACTTCATTTACATGGTTTTTCATTTCTTGACGAGAAGTGGTTCCAAATTCACAAAATTTGCACTGTTTATTTACAGGTGTTTCTTGCCGAGACGTCTCAAAAGCCTTTTTACTTCCTCTTGGTCTTCCTCTCTTACGACGTCCAAAAGGTAATAGAGAAGCTGCAGGTTGTGTCACATCACTGGCTGTCCTTACTGTAGGTATCTTCGAAGGAGTCAAGCCAACAGACTGCATCAAGTATGCTTCATGGGCCCGCTTGTATCGCTTCTTAGGACACTGACTCATATCACTCACTGGCTGACTTTCCGTTGGGAAATTTGATTTTAACTGCTCTAAGTTATCTTCCACTTGCAAGTCAGATGCAGCGACTGCAATATTGGAAGTTGAAAAACTCCTCAGCATATTTTGGGGATCAATGCAGGGACCATCAGGTTGATTTTTGTTGCTCTCGAAACCCACAGCTGGGCTATCATTGCTTGTATATTGTGAATTGCTAGAGCTGTGCCTCACTTCAGTATCATCACTTCTTGTTCGTCGAAGGTGATATGTTGCATGCAAAAATTGATCTTGAGAATTAGACGGCTTCTTTGCATTGGTTTCATCTGGAACCTGCTCTAGTCGTCTGTGATGAACTTCTGCTGTTGTCTTTGCAGACTCACCGACTGTTAGGGTCTTCTTAGGGATTGTAGTGAGATCAATAAGTGGAATGCTTGAAGTACCTGTGGCTGGATTGACATATGTGTTACAGGTTTTTGCAATTTTCAGGCCAGGCCCTTCAGAAGTGAGTCCATGGTCCAGCAGATCACTGAAAGCATGAGGTTGTCCAACTCTTTCGATACACACATTTCTGTCCATTGCTACATACTGTTCTGGAACTGTTGTCACATCTACCATTTGTTCATTTTCTGGTACAAACTCTACTGGGGTAGTTGATTCACCAGACTTCCAAGGGTGTCCAAGCTTACTTCCAAGCAATTCAGTGTTCAAATCTTGTCTTGAGATATTCCGATCTTGATGGGACACATAATCAGTTTGTACAGGGCTTCTATCATGGCGACTGTCTACTGTAGTGTAAGTGTTGCTGGAATAAGACATTTCTGATTGAATGCCTCGAGCTTCATTTCGATTTGCCTCTACAATAATATCAATTCCAGGATGTTCTGATTGTGATCTTGAAAGAGTCCCCTGTATTCTGCTCTCCTCAATGACCTCACGATGGAACCGTGCTACAATCTGCTCTCGTGATTCAGCATCCCACGTTCTTGGCTTGCAAGACAGATCAAGAGGAGCAATGGGGTTTTGTTCAACATGTACCTTTGTTCTCGCTTTACAGGTCAGATCAAGTGGCATTTCTTCTTCAAGAGTACTGTTCTTCTGCGACATCTGAGATGTTTGAATGTCTATTTGTCCCGGAAGAGTTGATTCATCGATTGAGTTTGGTGTAGATGATGGAGTACAGTGACTCCTTGGTGTTGATGTTCTCGACAGAGATGCTCTTTCTAACTCTGTTGGTATTGGTTGGTGAGACAGAATGGTTAAGCTATCACTGGAATATGTTGTAGAGGTGGTGTTGGATTTTGGTGTAGGAGTTCGGCTGTGCATCCTGGGAGTGGGGGTTCTTGATGTCGTGTGGCATAAGTTGGTAGCAGCACCGGTCATAGAGTGATCTTGATTGCTTTGCACTAGGTGTGGATGATACATCACATGCTGGAAATCAACCATGTTCTTTCTCTGGCTTGATAAGAAACTATCAAATGAAGGATTCGGCAGTTGATGTATTAATTGATTTGAAGTCTGTGAAGGGTGCTGAATCTGAGTAGGGCTCTGGTTGAGCCTCATAATTGGTAAGACATGTGGGGTTTCCAGGAGAGGAATACATGGAGTCTGACTTCCTAATAGATCTTGACCAACGTGATCATTTTTTATGGCTCCACATCCACCATGAAGTTGCCTCAACATATCAAGTGCTAAATCTCGATCAACCGGAGCCTGTGTAGCTTTTTTGCCAGGATTAGACTGCGGCTGTTTTACAGTTGAGACTTGCATTGGCAAGCTTGATTTCCTTGCAGGCTGAAGATTCGTGCGGGGTGGAATTCCAGCCCGCGTACCATCAGGATAGACAGCTATCAATTGTTCTTTTGGCCCTGAAGTAGTATACACTGGAATATTGTCTGCATATCCCAAATGGTGATGGGCAGGCGAATACCTTACTCTGCTGGTTTCCCCTTTGTCATGGATTTGCTGATTTTGAAATTTTGCTAGGTTTTTGGGTAGCTGGTCTGCAATTGGAGGGCTAAATGTTCCAGCTGTTGCAACCCTACTACCATGAAATTGTGGCCTCTCATACTCTTCATGGCCTAAATCGACCGACATGCCCTGAGCTCCAAAGTGATTGAGATTTGTTCCAATAGGTAAATTTCTCTGAGGAGATGGTTGAAAATATTCTGAGTACGTTTGTAGGTGATTAAATGTCACGGCAGTGTTCTCTCTTTTTGGTACATTTGCATTTCGCTTTTCTCTGTCTATTTGCGACTGCATACGTAGCTCTGCTAGTTGATTTAATGCTAACTCCCTTTCTGATGGATGGATCACAGTATTTTGCTGAGAAGTGTTCCCTTGATTGGGGTTAGGTAATTGACTTTGGGGTTGATGGTGCATCAGGTTTGGCAGATCTGGTGCAACAAGCTTTTGTTTACTCAGCAGGTGTTGTTTGAGCTCGTCGCAGGTTCCTGACTGTTTCAAATATGGATGCCTCAGTTGTATCATAGGTACAGGGGATGGTTGTTGGAGGAAAGGTGTAGACGGTTGTGAAGGATTTAAAAAGTAACTTCTATTGGTGTTAAGCTGGGGTCTTATTTGAGTTGTGTTCTTTCTAGGTGTGCCAAAGAAGGTTGCTTTATCTTGGGGAATGTACTGGGGAATGTACTGGGGAATGTACTGAGGAATGTGCTGCACAGTCTTTGCACCTATGTCACCCTCTTCAGCTGAACTTTGTACTGTATGCTGCATTTTCTTACTCTCTCTTTGAGAATTTGTCATGCATCCTGAGGATGGAATGGTTGAATGGATTTCCACCATCGGAGTAACACCTTGGTTGCTTGGCAGACTCCCAGATGGGACTAAGCTCTTCAATGCAGCTGTAGCTGATGCACTATACAATTCCTTGCCAGCTGATAGTGTCCTAGGATCATCACCAGCGATCATTTCTAGATCCTCTACTCTTGAAGTGACTATGACCACTGGTTCAGGACCTCCGTTCAAGGGCTCTCCGACTTGACAGTCATCACTACTTGGCCTCTTCTCTGAATTAGAATCTCCCAGTAATTCTGCATTAGTTCCAATTGGTTTCATTACTACAGATTGATTGGCTTCAGCAGGACTTGACTCGTTGATGTGAGAAAGATGACTGCGTGGACTCTTGGAAATGGGGAGTTTGCATGTTGTATGGCTAACCAATTGTGTCTTCTGTGGTGATTTTGGTTTCTCTAAATCGTGATTGATTTCTTTCTCTACCATTGGATCGTCTACTTCCAGATGGTTCCTTCTTCCAGATGGTTCCATAACAATGGCCTCCTCTTGCAGCAGTGATTGTGGGTTTTCACCTGGTACTGATTCCTCATTTTCTGACAGCTTTGTGGCCGTGTCAGGAGACTTACTCCCAAATACGACATCTGCATCAGCTACAAAGGTCATTTTGATATGTTTCTTGTCTCCTTTTTCTATTGGTTTTTGTTTCTTGTGTGATTTCCTTTTGCCTTTTGCAAGGTGTCGATCGCTAGATCTCTTTCTTTTCTTTGGATTAGTGAACTTTACAGTCCATTTACAGGCAGTTGAAGTTGATGAATGTTCTACATCTTTTCTGTGTCTAGTTGTGAGTAGATTTGGCACATCTTGTACAGTTGATGACTGGGTACCTTCAACCTGAGCAATATCATTATCATTGCGTGCATCGTGATCATTCAAGTCATCCCCATCACTGAGTGGGTATGGTATAGTAGCACCCCCTGAGCTTGTTGTAGACATAGCATCCTCATCATATCCCCCTACAGTTTCTTCACAGGCAACTGACAACATGTCCATTGTCCCTTCACCTGTTGATCCTCCCAAGTACACGAAAGGATCTTCATTGGCTTGTTTCTTTGCATCAATAAGATTAACAAGCCCCTCTGATATTTGGGAAAGTTCTGAATAAGTATTATCATCTTTGAGATTGTTCCCATGTTGTGAAGTATCAGTCTGGTTTGCCGAACTTTCAAATGAACCATTTGGATGGGTAGGACTACAGAGAGATTCAGGTAGAACAGTTGGATCTGTTGTAACACTTTCTTTAGGACAGTCCTGTTCCAAGTTTTCTGCTGTCAACTCTTTTTGGTTCTGATCAAGTTTAGCAGTTTCTTGTTCTTCCAAATTGGACTGCAGGGAAAATTGATGATCTGCAGACTGATCTTCCATCATGTCTCTGTCCTTTGTTAAGCTGGGCTGACGATTACTTTCCTCCTCACAATTCTGTATTTCTTGTTCAATGGAAGGGTTAGGCTGCTGAAGAGCATCAGCTACTTTATTTTGCTGCATTTGTGATAGTGATAATGGTTGCGAATCTTCCAAGTCAGATTCATTTTGTGAATCAATGGAAAGTGGATTGTCATTTTTCCTTTCAGTGCTATCTGACTGTGTAGGTTCCTGTTGTTCTTTACTTTTAGTCACGTCAGTTTGAACACCTGTTTTGTCAATCCTGATCGGACATAATTCCTCGACATCAGGACTAGTAGACAAAGTTGACTGAGGTTCCTTTATTTGTTCTTGTAACTCCATCGCATTGGAACAGTCTTCAGGTTTTGATGGCACAGCGGTAACCTCATCTGTGTCCTCCTTAGACTCCAATGTGGCCTGTAACTGTTCACTAGCTGTTAAGCTTGCATGTTCAACTTTTGCATATGAATCTTGCAGGACACCCACATCTACTAGGTCCTCCTCATTATCATCTGATGTGCTTTTAGATTCCTTCTCTGTATCTTTACATGTTTCTACTGTTGCGGGGCATTCCTCTGATATGACTTCTTCCTGTTTGTGCAGATCTCTTTCAGGTCCCTCTTTCTGAAATTCAGTTTCCTCACACTGCATTATGGGAGAATGCTCTTCACCGTTGTGATTTTCTTCTTGGGATGCTCTATGTATAGAATCTTCACCAGCTCGTTTGTCAAGGTTATCTTCAGGGGTTTCTGACAATCTAATGGTCTGTTTTTCTTTTCTTGTACAGGCTTCAGAATCTGCATCGTTGGAAGGTCTGACATATTTTAGTAAATCAGTAGCACCGCTAGGAAGTTCTGCTGCATCTTGACCATTTAGTGTAGAGTCTCCTTCTTGGACTTTTGTATCAGCTTTGCAGTCATCAGAAAGCTCAACATCACCTACTACAGAGTGAGCAGCTTTCTCTTTGTCAACTGCTTCTGGTGAGCATCTATCAACAGTGGAGTTGGGTAGTTCTTTAGGATCAGCCACAGCTTGTGATTCTTGATGTAAGCTATCAGCATTATTAGGATCAGTAGGGTGTGCTTCATGTATTGGTATCCCTTTATCAACTGGCGTGTTGTTTTGCAGATGCTCATCATTCATATCTTGAGAAGTATTGGGCTTCTCAGAACTCTCTTTGCATTCTGCAGGTTTGTTCACGTCACTCGATTGTTCATCTCTTCCTCCCATCCCAGGTTCCATATCAACCTCCTCAGTAAAACATTTTGAATGTGTTTCTTCTTGATCAATTTCTTGCTTCTTTGTGTCATCTAGCACACTGCTTTCCTTTTGGTCTATTTCTTTGTCCACGTCTTGCATCACTTTGTTATCAAGCACACTGCTTTTATCGTTCTGCTCAGGGATGTTGCCGCTGTCCAGTGTAGTGCCATTCTTTTCTTGATCGTTTTCGATGATATCTGCTTGTTTTACATCTTCTGACCAAGTTTTGTGTAATGTCTTTTGTGATACATGGGATTCTTGAACGGCAGTAGCATTTCCATTTAGTTCTTCAGTGGTGTCTACATAATCTGGCACAGGAAGATTCAGAAGCTTGGTTGAAGGGCTTGTCTTACAATCCTGAAATTCCACTCCTGTACTGGGACTTGAATTACCAGATGCTGACATGCTTGGGGATGATGCTGAACTTACTAAATGGTTGGGTGAAATACCAAGATTAGGAAAGGAATTCTGAAACTGCATATCATCACATTGGTCGGTTTGTCTCTCCTGTATTTCAGTTGGAGTGCTCAGCACCTTCCGATCATCATGGATACATTCCTCCTTGGAAGTCAATGACTCACTGATTGCGATGTGGCTTGGGGATTGTTCCTCTAATAACTTGACATGTGGATGTATGGTGTCATCTTCATCTGGAGTCTCAAACTCAAATTCTTCCTCATCGTCTGCAACACCAGCATCTTCCTTCTTGAGATCTTGATTAACTGCTTCAGCTGCATCGATTATGTCAGTTTCAGGCTGAGGTGGATCTGATCCTCTGGGCCAGTTATGAGAAAAATCTTCAACATTGATATTCTCTCGTGGCTTATCAAATTCTGAGGTAGCATCAGATGGGTTCTCAAATTCGAATTCATCATCATCATCGAGGCAAGTACCATGAAAAGCTTCTTTTTCTAATATTGGTAAGGTGTCAGAAACCCCAGAGTGTGGACTGTTGTGGGAAGAGTAGCCATATTGACCGCTACCCCCATAGGCCTCTAAGCAAGGTATATCAGGGTCTGATATACTCAGTTCTTGATGCCATTCATCATGCTGTATGAAATTACTGAAATCAGACGCATCCAAGTTTCTACCCAGATTAGAAGTTTGAGAATTCAAACCGCTTCCCAATGCCTGGAATATATTTTTCCTCTCCCTCCTTGGCAAAATGGATGAATCGTCAGTAACTTTCACTGGAACATTATTGGTAGTTGAATTGGCTCCACTGTATTGAGTTTCCATGTCTCCAAAGTGTGTACAGCTACTTGAGAGTTCATCTTTTGACAAGGAAAAGGTCTTTGCAATTCTCACTTGTGAAAGTCCATCAGATTCCTCAGTAGAACAGTCTGTGGCCACTATGGATGAATTCTCTGAATTCCCTGGATTACCTTCAGAAATACTCATATCGCTTTGCTCTCTGGCACACATGCTTTCCCTTCTCATTACTGGAAGCACACAAGGAGAACTGGTCCTGTCCAACATTTCTTGGGAGCTGTCTGTAATTGTAGAACCCTGATGAAAATGTGGCGTATTGAGATTTGATGAAGGTGATGAAGCGACAGCTTCGGAGAGGGAATCCAGAGCAGGTGACGATGAGATGGTGACGTTGCTTCGGCTCTGACATGCTTTCTGGATGCTAGGCTCTTCTGGAGTTTGAGGACATTCATCTCCCGATATTGTTGAGAGGCATTCATTTGATCCTGGAGGAGTCAAGCATGTAACGTCTTCACTCATCCCTTGAAATTCTGATGACGGTTTGTCCTTCCAACCTAGTGTCCGCATAGCACTGGAAACATGGCCACTGTCATCTTTTAGAGGATTAGGTTGTGTATTATGTAATAATGACACATCCATCTTCTGTTGTCTACTTTCAATTAATTTTGGAACACAAAACGGATTGCTGTTCCTATCTGTTTCAGGAATGTTATCTTCACTGAGTCTTTCTTGTTGCAGGGGCAAGTCTTTTTCCACATGTGATATGATACATCCACTTTCCTGATGTAGTATGTCAAGTTTCTGGACATGAAATACTTTATGTGCTTCTTCCTGGCAGTTTTTCTGTGATGGCAACATAGTCGTTGTGTTCTTCCGTGGCCTTCCACGGCTCCTTTTCTCTGGAGGTTCCTTGTTACCTTGTACAATGCCCAAACGATCCAAATTTCTAGATGTAATCATTTCTGACCTGTTCCTACAGTGTTTTCTATGTGGTAATACTGTCCTTGACTGGAACTGCGTTGCCCCTACTGCATCGCCAATTTTCTGCTTTGGAGGTCTTCCTCTTTTACGTTGTGGCTGGTCTGAGAGTGGAGGAGTTGGCTCACACAAAATCTCATCTGAGGAATCAGTGAAATCATAAACACTTATGGATTCACGAAGACGTTTTCCATGTTTTGAATATGGTTTCCATTTTTTCCTTTTCGCAGATCGATCCACATATGTGGGAGCAGGAGGCAAAGGAAGGTTTCCAACAAAATGAAAGTTCAACAGCTTTGGCTTGTTCTGTGACTTTTTTGGAGTATTTCCTTTTTCTTTCACACATGCTAAGTGGCCATTGGCTGGAGAGATTGTAGATGATAGGTTTTCACATGCTTCTTTATCATTAGTCCTTTGTTCGCTTGCCTTTGGCTCAACTGATACAGAAGTATCTCCAGGAATGCCACATAATTTAGTCCTGCAACTTTGTGAAATTTCCTCTTTGGATTCCTCGATTTCTTGAGGAATTCCTTCTGCTTCTAACGATTCACCATTGATTTCTTCTTTGGCTTCCTCGATTTCTTGAGGAACTCCTTCTGCTTCTAACGATTCACCATTGATTTCTTCGTTGGATTCCACAATTTCTTGAGGAATTTCTTTCGCTTCTAACGATTCACCATTGATTTCCTCTTTGGCTTCCTCGATGTCTTCCGCTTCTTTCAACTCACCATTGATGCAGTTTGAATTTTCAACTGTTCTCTGAGAGTAGGTTTTACCAATACCAGGTGTACCATTCCTTTTATGAGAATGGGTAGAACTGTTTCTGGCAACTCGTCCTAAAACATTGGCATATCTAGGGAATCTCTTGGACACTCCTAAGTCTCTTGATTTTGAAGGAAGCAATCTTCTCAATGGGTAATTACGAACTATGTCATCCTTTCTAGCTGTGGAGCCAACCTTTGACTTTTTACAGGGGTGATTTCTTCGACTCTTTGTTGCACTAGACAAACGACTAACAGGAACAGCAGTAGGAATTACATTTTGTGCATTGCCTTGGTCAGGTACTCCATTCTTCGGTGGCCTACCACGCTTCCTTGGTTGATAGACAGTTGACTGGCTATGGGGCTTCTTAGTAGAGCTTATGCTTTTTGCAACTGTACCACCTACATGTTTAAGATTCTTTGGTGGCCTTCCACGTTTCCTCTTGATGTTGACTACCCTTTGTTCAGGTACATTCTCTGTTCTTATGAGGGGGACATTTCCCTTGACTGCTTTGCTTGATTTCAATTCAGATTGCAATAGTTCGCTGTCATTGGAAGTGTTTTCCAGTGCCCCCTCATGGGGAAATGATGTACCCAAATCTAAGTCATTCTTGTATGTCAATCCACACCTGGTTTCAACCACATTTCCAGTTCTAATGTCTTGGCCATTCTCGTTGGGTCCTCTGAAGTTTCCTTGAATTCGTTGTCTCGCAACAAGATCAGGAACAGCCAAATGCAGCTCTCTCTTTAGACGAACAAGCGGAGATAGAAGCTTTAGGCTAAAGTTATCATTGAATTTTGAGATAATGTCATCATCACTTATACCTAATTGGTTATGGTAATCATCACTCTTTCCTAATTGGTTATGTAAATCATCAATGCTCTTCTCTACCATTGTTTTGTCATCATCTATACTTTGGAGGCCTTTAGGATGAAAGGTGTTTTCGGTACTCGTCTCACACCAATCACTCCTGTCTCTTTCATTTCCACCTGTTCAAATGAATCCAGGCAAACTCGGTGGCATAGAGATTGTGTAAGAAGTCTGGCTCCTGTATGTCTGGCAGTCCTTTCTCAAAGATGTCACGGCAGGAATTCTACAGATCTGAAGAAAAAAATAAAATTGGAAGAGCAAGAGTTTTATTCTTTTCCTCTGTAATCTGTCCATTATTCTTCAAGAAGATGTCATAAGAGATTGAATTCAATACTTCATTTTCTTCCCTCCAAGAGTGATAATGCTTTAAAATATTTCCACATTTGAAAACAAAAGTGTTGTATCAATTTTTTCTTTATCTAGCTATCAAGTTATCTCCTCCCAATTTTGGAGGTTGATTGCAACATTTTTTCACACTTCTGTTTTCTGCCATCCTACGACACTTTTAAGCTCTTACAGTGTCATTTCACTTCATGTCTTGCTCCCTCTCTCTCTAAGACAAGACAAACTGGGGCTTTATATCGTTTTTAAAACTATGAAAACTAACAACAGAAAAGACAGTTTAAAATGCTCATTGAATGATTTTCGAATTGGAACGACAATACAATAATGTGTGCAAGATCATGACATCATCAATATTAAATAATATAGCAAAATCAACAGGAACTCAAAACTTAACCCTGTCAAATGTATAATTATGACTGCGTAATGCTCTGGCACAAAGTAAGTGCAGATCAACCAAGTGAGAAAAACACACATACATGTAAATACAAGTCTACAAAACAAAGAGGAATTAAAAGTCATATCTAATGGTAATAATGTTTATAGCTCTCATGATTACTGAATGAGAAAGCTACTCAATAATGATCACACATTCTCATCATAACGGGGAAATTAATCCTAAATAACTGAACTTACTGATTTTAATACTTATGTATCTCCCATCCTCATTCATTTTAGAATATACAAGCACTCTTTAAAAAGCTAATATATGGAGAAACACACATATATACATCAGGAAGTATTGTTTGAAGTTTATCATTTAGTCACACATATTTGCCTATAAAATGAGGGAAAGTGTATACATTTTCAACCTACTCCAATAATGGGGCATATCTTTTCAAATACATGTACCGGTACTCATATCAAACCATTTCCTGTGCAAGGAACATGAAATACAAGTCAAAATTCATGATAACTCTTGTAGATTAAAACACTTATGACCCCTCAATGATCAGAGTGGGAGGATATGCACTTCTACCTACATTACATGCACCAACTAATCAGTCAAAATGACAAGCATAGTATTTAACCAATAAACAAAGTTTCATACATATATACATATATCAAATTATTTCACAGCAACATACTTACTATAAGTGTACCAAAAACAGAGAAGTATAGAAAGTAAAAATAAACAGATACACAGATAGAGCTCAGTTGTAACTATGTTGGTATAACACAAATTTCGCATCTGTGGATCTAAAAACCAAATACTACTTGTGTAAGTCTTTCCTACACTCCCCTTTAAATGCTTTCAGCAAAACCAATCATGTATAGCTCAGCGTTGGCTCCTTTGGTTTTGTGAAAAGAATTGAAAACCATCAAAGGAACAATGCTTTCATACATTCAAGTTACTCAAGCATGAAACAGTATAGCGTCACAAGTTTCTACACCAAAGAGGACAATATCTTACCACATTCAGGCAAGCTACAGATAAATTTCTTTCACAGACCTTAAAATGTCCCCTGTGATGGTTCAACATCAACAGTTAAAGTGTAATAAGAGATCAGACAATTGCACTCGTGGGTACTCGTAGAAGTAGGGGCTCTAATGCTCTTACAACAGGTATAGAATTCTATACGTGTATGGCACTTGGCATAATCATGAAGTTGATGTGCTAAAGGCAATTTGTGTAACGAGAGCGGTTGGTATCTATGCCAATGCTAAGTCCGGGAACTTTTTACTTTTTACTTGCACCATGTAAATAGCATTGCACCATGCACCTTGCTCTCGTAAGCACACACACACTCGTCAGTCTGCAAGAATCTTCAACTGTGAAGGAGGTAGACTTAACCCAAAGAAGAAGAAGAAGAATGCAATCAGAATTGATTGGCCATATGTAGTCATTCTAGTGGTCTCCTGCTCAACATAATTGAAATGGATATGAAACCATGGTTCCATCTGAGGTAGAGTGCATCGTTTCAATAATGAATAAATGTACAGTACAATGGCAAGTTTATTTAGGTTGTGTTAGCTGTTGGTTCACTATTGTAAGGGTATTTTAATGCTCAAAAGAAGCCAGAGAACTCCGTTTTGGGATCAAGGTTTGGTCATCTCATAACCAGTAAGAGACAATTACCAGTATTAGAGACAAAGAAAATGCATGATGCTAATCCTCTTCATAGGTTAATTGCCGTCATATCTGAGTTTCATTTTTTAAATTACCGGTAACTTGGATTTAGAGATACACATACATATAACAACATAATAGTTATCATCTCCTAATCAGCATATACTTTTATACAACCAATACTTGGATGAAACGTTTTGTTTCTTTATCAACATATTAGCCTACATTAGATCATAAAATACACATTATTGATTCCGCTCTTTAATTACTAAAAAATGGGGTGAAGTCTAATGTTAAGTCTAATTCTACACATATATATATCACCCTTATAAATTGTTTCCATGGTACACTGTATTTTGGCCAAGGTACATTTACCATGGTACTACCCTGGTAATACCATTACAATTATTACGGTATACCACATATATAGAGCCATGGTAGTACTGTCTGTATCATGGTAGTACCATATGGTAGTAATATATATATATATTTTTGTTTGTAAGGGCAGTCAAGGACAAGGTCGGGACAATCATACCCGGCAATTTCCCTCCACCTATTACCAATGGAAAAGCAAGAAAGAGTCTCATAACTCATTACCCGGATGGCATTCAGCTAAGCAATTAAGTTAACTGCTCATCCCATTGCGGCTGATATAACAATAGCAAAGTTGCAGGTTTACACTTTACTACCAGCCGCTTAGTATGCTTGCTCTCTGATGCATTCATACAATTTCCTAATCAATTAGTTTGAATATTGAAATTCAGTAAGGAGCGTAGCAATCAATATAATTGCTATTTTATTTTGAGTTCAAATATAAGTCATCAATAATAGATGGATGCGCATTATTTCTCTCTTTTTTAGCATGACATGTATCCTTGTGGAAAGCTGCAAAGCATTAGCCAGGGAACATAATGCAATTGTCCAAAATGCAATTAATTTACCAGCATTAGATCGTGGTTATGGAGGTTTGAGAATGAGTGAGTGATTGAGTGAGTGAGTGAGTGGGTATGTGTGGGTGTATGCTTGTGGGTGTTGTGAGTGCATGCATATTTTGTATTGTATAAATTACAGTATAATTTGCATGCCATTTGAGGAAAGTTTTGGAACAGATGAACAGTATAATGGTAGAAGTGTTGGTTGATAAGTAATAAATTTCCTGGATCTTCCATACAAATAGGTAGAACACAGCTTAATGAATGATTAACTTTTAAAAAAATGACAAGATTAATGGTGAATGCTGGTTTTATATAAGGTACTGTTAAGGTGATGAGGCTGGTTTGTTTAATTGTAATTACATCACTATTGAGATCTATCAATTCACACATAATACTGCTCAATTTCCCTTCATTGATCTCACAATAAAGAAATCTGAATTAAGAAAACCGTTGTTGAAGAGGGAAATATATTTGTCTAGCAGAACAAATATGCACGACACTTTTTTCGTCCAATTTGAGAAAAAATAGATTTATCATTTAATTATTTTACCATCTGGAGTACAAAGATTAAAAAAACAATATGGTATCCTTCAAAAAATAAATGGCCTTGACCGATGATATTTTTTGAACATCTGGCCAAAAAATATTTGTTAAGCATCCGGCTAAAAATGCATTTGTAAAAGACAATGAATACAGAAAAATTCATTTCAAATCAAAAAATTGTCATTTAAATTGACCACAGATCACACTATGCTTCAGATGCAAAAGAGGTTGAAAGAACCATCAAAATAACCACAAATTATGCCTGCGTCATCAACGGCCATGGTGCGTGCCCGGGAAAAAATTATCATCAACATTCATACTGCCTCATCTCAATCTACAAAATGGCTGATGAAACAAATTAAACAAAATATTACCTACACAATACCACTGAAAATACAAAAAAAGTCACTGCCAGACACAATTCCTCTAGTCATATAAACATAAAACAACACATGCAACATATGTATGAATAGAAATTCAGATCAACATGATGGACAAGAGACATTAAGTATAACTTTGGATTTGGGCTTTTGACAGTCACTTGAATGGGTTCAAATTAGGGTTATTTTTTTGATGACTTTACTATTTTACTGAACATGCGGAATGTTGTCACCTGGTCATGCTACAGACGTGAACAAATATATACCGAAGAGTGGAGAGCAATGACTGCCAAAACCACGTCAACATGAACTGACGAAAAGGGAAACAAAGCTATGAAAACAACAACGATGACAGAAATCCTTGCCTATACGAACATCTTCCCTTTCCTCTGTGAAAAAAAAAGAGTAATTCTTACATATTCATTCAACACAATGTTCTACAAACCACAAGTCTCTGACTTGTTTGAGAAGACAAGGGTTATAGGGGTCAGATGCAGTTTTAACTTCTAAGAAAGAATGCATTGTACTGCAGTTGGTATCAAAGTTGTGGATTTATATACCACAGAATAGGATATAACCAAAAATGAAAATTCATTCAATAAGCGGAAGGTCAACTGCCATAAATACCACAGTAGAAGCCATATGTGAACGACCAGCAACAAAAACAGCTACAAAAAGCAACCAGCACTTATAGAACATCAGTGAATACACGTATGAATGTACTCACCTTCGCAATGAGAAGAATACTCATGATTTGGATGAAGGGCATAAAATCAATAACATGGATGTATGGATGAGACATCATGACATGTTTAGTCATGCTCACTATAGTCTGCTTTGTATAAACCATTCTTGCACGAGCAGTAGAGCTACTCCCCTAGCCAAAGCCATCATGCAGGGAAAGAGCTGATGCTCACAATACGGAATAAAAATGAAATTAAGCCAACGTTTCAATATACATTTGTATAATGGAAATGGGCAGGGGAACCTGATCGCTAATCACATCCTGACACGTTGCCTGCGACACTTCAATCCACGACACACAAAGAGCGTGATCCTCCTCCTAAATGAAACCATGGTAACCGCATCATTTTCATAAGAGATTGGATGGAGAGGAAGGGGGGGGGGGGGGGTGCAAGGCATGTATGAGTAATCATCCCTACAATACCTGGTGGCTGTATGTGTGTATTCAATAATTTGGCAGGTTAAATCCAAACCTATTCATCTCTTCTCTTTTATTCCAGACTTCTTTTTTATTCCTGACTTCTCTAAAGAATAAAATTTATGCCTGGATGCATAAACACTATTGTTCTTATGAATCATATTTTTTTCTTCGCCATCATGTTATTGTGCTTTTGTGACCTGTTTAAATGCTCCAATGAATCTCCCAGGGTGTAGTGGGGGCGAAACATATATACAAATGCCTTTCTTCTCTTTGTAAACAAAAACTGACAATGAAAAAGCAATCCTGCTGCGCAATACCACAAAGAAATGACTGCCTTCCAATATGATTTGGTTTGGTAACCACAAAATAGAGAAAATACAATTTCAGTAGCTTATCAAAACAATCAGTTGGCAAACTGAATACATTTGTAGAAAGAATGATGCACATACAGATTAACAACTTTCTCCAATGATAGTAAAATCAAATATTTCTCGCAATCTTTAAGTGAACCCCCCCCCCCCCCAAAAAAAAAGGCAATGGTTGGAAAACCTTGTGGATTTTTAAAGAATTTAAATACAATTAATTCAAAAGCTGTCATTTTACATTCAATGATGATAAGGAACAAGAAACACACAAACACATAAAGTTAATACAAGAAATGTAATATATGTGTATCTTCATCTGTTATCTGTTTCAGAAAGATCTTACATTTAAAAGAATACGAATCATAAGCATTAATTCATTTCGAACTGTTTGTTAATGTAAATCTTAATTTTCAAAGCAATCGATCAAACCAATGCATTTTGGTACTCATTTTGTTAAGTCAGTCATCAGGAAACACGCACAAATCAAAGCTACCTCATAAGTTATTATTACAAAAGAAACACAAATGAATGGGTGATTTTTTTCTGCATTAATATTTCTGTTTTCCCTAATATTTCACAATAAATACAATGCATGCAATAGCCCATGAAGTTTCCATAGACCCCGTCATAGATTGATGCAGACAGTTTTTTTTTTTTTTTACTTGTGGCAAGACAAACCCTGAATGGATCATTGCTTATCTTTTATTTGTGAATTTCTAAAGAGCAAGATTAAAGGCATTTTTGGGGAGGTAATATGACCTCATAAGTCAAATTCTTTATTCTCATTTCTAAAGCATCCAATATCCAATCATTTAACCCCCCCCCCAAAAAAAAAAAAAAAAAAAAAAAAAAAAAAAAAATCTTTCTTTTTTTGCAACTAACACTGAAAAGGTGATAAAATCTACAAAAGTAATGCTATTTTATACCCCAAAAAATATCTTGGTAGACGATATCTTTGACAAAAGTGTTGCTACATGTCTGCAAAATCTATGCACTTTTATTTTGCAGAAACTCTCAATTATGTCTACCAAAAACAAATGATGAGATAAATCATATTGATACTGTAGAAATAAGAATGAATGCACAGATATTCTAGAATTTTGACAAAATTTTTGTTTAAAGAGAGAAACCTTACAAATCATTTTCGCCTTTACCACGTTCTAAAAATATGAATACCACTGGAAAAATGTGATTATGGTCACTGAAAAATATGTACTGAAGAGTGTAAGACAAAATCCTCAGCAACCCACAACATGTTCACTCAGTATAATTATGCTACTTCTTATAAGATCATTTCATTCCAAAAACTTATAATTATAATACAGCAAGTAGATGGATGTAATTCAGGTTCATGAAATGATAAATGCAGGGCTAAAATGACTAGAGTCATGCCTTCATCATATCAACTGACATCTGAAAGTGCAATATTATTCACAAATTTGTTTAGACTACTACTACTACTACTACAACTTGATCTACTACTACTACTTGATCTAAACTTCTGAATTTCAAATGAAATTATACTAATAGTGTCAATCTACACATAAACCTGTTTTCAAATGTCTCTCAGATAAAACTCAACACACAGGATTCTAATACTAAGGTTCTACTCAACAAACACCAATGTTGATCACAAAAAGCAATTCATTGTCATCTATGAAGCATAGCATCACGTGAAGCACTTTACAAAATTAACTGTTTAATAATACATACATGAGCGAATGCAGCCTGAAAAGCTTTGCAAAATAACAAGTCCTCTTCCTGGTAGTACGTGACAAATTAGTCTTTTTTAATGCACACTGCGAACAAAAGGAATTAGGCGTGGGAACCAATTCACACTTCTGTCGTTTTCAAATATAACGATGCTTTCGTGATTTACAATTTATACCTGAATTTTCCCAGTGAAAATGAGTGAATTCTACACCATGCATATAAAAGAACAAAATTGACAGCAATTTATACCTGAATTTTCCCCTGTAAAAATGATTGAATTCTACACAATGTAAAGAACAAAAATTGACAGCATGCGTGCTAAAATTTTAGAAATTCCACTGGTAGTAAAACAAACCAATTTCAACACACGTATGTATGCAAGCACACAGCAAACAAAAACTCAAAAACACTGAATCTCTGTATGCACTGGTAACAGTTGGAATCTGAACTAAAATATGGGTATTCAGAGACATGATGAGAGACTTTAGAATGGTATGTGCACTCCAGAAGAATTATATATTTATATATATATATATATACACTAATGAGATTGAGAAAGGGGAAGCATTTTACCATCGCCTTCTATAATTTCCTTCACAAAAGCTCAATGAATTCTGAATTGAATTGATTTTATAATGTATAAAAGCTTTTCATTAATTTCAGAAGACACTGTCTTATGCATTTTCTTATTTTTTTCGAGTAAAAAGCTCCATGAATTTTATTGAATTGAGGCATGGTAGTTTTAAAAACTTATCATTAATTCCAGGAATTTATTAAATTTTTCCTATTTACTAAAATAAAGCACAATTATGTACCTACAAAAAAAAAGGGTTTTCAATCAATTTAGAATGTTGTTAAATTTATCCATCTATATAAGCACACAATACAACATCCAGATGTCATTTATTGATGGTGGTTTGCCACCTAAACGATACAGGTTTTGTGGTTGATCATACATGTTGATATATATTATCTGTTATGAGATAACAACTAAGTAGATCTAAGTAAGATAGTAACACATTGAAGACAAACATGTAACAGATGTCAGCTGAAATAAATTCCCACTAGCTGGAAACATGCAAGTTTTGATGGCCAGTTTATAATTTTCTTCTGTAAAAACCAATCTGTTCTAAATACCATTAAAAGAGTGTTTTTATTTTTTTTCCTACACAATCCTACATCTTAAATCTATTTTATGAATTTAAATACTGATAGTATATGATGAAGCAAAAAAATTTTTAAAAAAATGTTAGGAAAAATCAAGATTATCTTTAAAAAAATCCTAACAGAATTCCTTTGAAGTCACTCATGGATTCATGAGGATATCTATGATTTAATTCTTGATGGCAATGAACATTCAATTTCCTTTTTCCGCTTGTGTTATTCCAAAGTACATTCACCAACAAATATAAAATTGTTTTGATAAAAATCCAATATCTGATGGCAAAATCAATAAACCTCTCGGTGTATATCAGCTGTTCTCCAATTGTTTTTCAAATTTCCCTCTTCCTGATGAAGCCGGTTTTCCATCAAGAAACATGGAAATCAATGAATGTTTCATTAATAATTCTATAAGGGTATGAGTAAAGCAGGTAGTTTGAAATACTTTTCTGAATCATATGGAAAGTTTCTTACATAGAGATGCCATAGTTACAAGAAGGAATTTCCACATTGTGGTTGGTCTTTAGTACTTTATTCACCACTTTTTAAATGATCTCTTTCTGGTACTTACCTGAAATTTAACTTTCAAAAAGGTATGAGCCTGTGAGGTATTATTTTCTCCCTTTAAGACACACTACATTTTAGGGTCAAGATTTGTCTGCAAAATATAGTCCAACTATTTGTTTATGCCCAACCCGCTGACACAAAAAAGTACAGAAAAACACAGCTGGAATAGGATATACATGTATCAGCCGCTTGTGCAATGTATGAGAACATCCTTATTCCTTATCAATTTGTATATTGCGTACGAAAACAGGAAATGGGTCAAAAGGTCACAGCTGTTTTATACCGGATTTCCTAGGCCACTGTATCATGGGAATGAATTTCCTTCCAATGCTCTCTTCCATGGCCCCTTCATACTGGTTTCATCTGGTTTAATACAGGGGGGAAGTATGCTCACATGGCCACAAAAAAAGAAGCTAAATTGACAACATTCTCGATACTTCCAGAATTCACCAGAAGAATGCAAGTCACAACATGTAAAGATATTACTTGCATGTCTTTACGCACTTTGTGTCCATTCAGCATAAAGCAAGCATTGGTTCCATATCTCGATTACTTTATAATATCTTTTATGATAAGCACAATCAGCATGTAGCAAAGTCCAATCTCTGTTGCCTGTTGATATAACATCACATGATATTAATGGCCATGCACAAGGCAGCACAATCAGATTACCTGTGATTCTACCATACTTCCTATCAAAGCAGCTATGTTTTATGGCAAAGCGATAAAAATGATATAAAAAAAACACTCAAGATATAATACATGGACTCTTGGACCCCTTACCTTTAATCTTTTACATATAGCAGATAAGTCTAAAGTTCAAGTATATCAGATTTGGTTCGGTTTATTTACCTTGGCCTAAGTAACCCATATTCCCTTTAAAAAAAAATCTTTAAAATATTCTTACAAATTGTCAACGGTCAGCGGCATACACAGAGGTCAGTACAGTTCCTACACAGGGGAAGGGGTGGAAGTTCACAAATTCAAGTTCAAGAAAAGAGAGAGTTGTAGCCCAGATTTCATGTGGTCTTGTAGAGATATATACATATCTGTGAATTCCTATTCTGTACATGTAAGACCTACTGTAAACCTATTTGTCCTCATATTTGCCCTCAAACTGGTTGTTACAAACTGGATTTCATTGCTAATCATTCTGTCATATTCATCCAGTACATGTACCTTACACTCTAATTCAAACACACATTGACTTGTGTTAATGAGCTTAAATCACAGTTGTACCAGTAAGTTTTGCCTAGGTAATAAATGGACAACTTAAAAAATTGAAGCAGCACAGAGCAAGCAATGACAAAATCATTATACAAATAATTCATGTTTGCAAGTGCATTAGTGAATATGCACTGCAATCGGGTTATTAAGTCACGATCGGATCATGAACGAGACTTGTCAGGTTCAGTTTATTACTTTTTTTTTTACTGGTAGGCATGGTAGAAAAGTAAGATGCATGGACACATATGGTGTCATTTGACGAATTATAGTGCCTACATTTGTTTAAACCGATTTTAAAATGATTGAAATTGCCTCCTTCCACCCTTGAAGTACAGCCTATATGATTTTCATCTGAATATGAAACTAGTGCATTTAAGATCTTACTGCCTTATCTTGAAAAATACCTTCAAAATTCTGAACAAGATTCATGAGCTCTAGCCTACTCATTCACGTAATGTACCCAATTTCAAACTTAAGAAAGTTTCATCCATAGCATCAATTATTATGAAAATAAAAAAATTCCCATACCCTTCCTTTTTTACCAATCTTACCTGGAAGTCATAGGGAATCTTATAAAGATAAAAACTTGGTAAAATAACATATGACTCAAAGAGACACAACAAAATGAAAAAAAAGACTTTATTTGTCAAAACAAAAATAGCTTTAAACGTATGTCAAGACTAAAAATATGTTGAAAATGTATGAAAGTTATGAAAACTTGTCTACTTTACTACAATGTAAGGATGAAAACAATACACAAATTATGGCTATGTATATGATTATATTCACAATTTAATAGTAAAAGTTTTTATTCAAACATACAAATGCATTATGCCAGTACATCATTATGATTCTAAGACAAGAAATGTAATGAGTTACTAGTTCTCGCAAACACTACATGGATACCAACAGCTACGTCTGCATGTATTATCTACCAAATAGAGTTTTAATAAATTAAAATGTGAGGATGTAATGAAGACTGAGATCTTGAGACCAACATACGATTCCAGGTCTTCATCTCCAGGTTGGCAAGTTTCTTGCGGAGCAGTGCATCCTTCCAGCCAATGGTCCTCACAAGCTCCTCCATTTTGGCTGCCACGGTTACTTGTTTCCATCTGGCCCATTCTCACAAAGGATGCTTCCATGAGTCCCTCCTTTCTTTCTCTCTCCAAAAGATCTAGAGACTTTTGTTTTGTCCTGTTATCATCATCATTCAGGCTTCCAGATCCATGGGTTGCGGTTTCTTGTAGTCAATATTTTCTCGCAGGCACCACACCTTGCTTTCTCTTTATGGTTGGTGGTGTTCCACAGGGCTACTCTCTCTCTCTCTCAGTAATCATACTTTATATTTATATTTCATTTCAGAATATCCTTTACATAAGCTAATCAACTTACATCTCAGTTCCTTAATATAAATAATAAATTGGTACTTCCTGAAACACAGGAGAAATGTTCGCATCCAAACAATTACTTTTGAGCCAAGATATTAATATTAAAATTCATCTAGTTGCCAAGTAGCTAAATATCTTTCTCTATTTAGGCAATTCTTCTTTCTCTTCTACCTTTAACAGTGTTTTAAATCAAGACATGGAATTATCTACATATGATAACACTTTCACTTCATATACCTCATTGTGGTTCCTCTCCTTGATAGCAATACTTACCAGACTGATTCTTGCCAAAGCTTCTAATGACCGATTATGTCTAGACAGGCCTGAATTGTATTGCTTTGCCTTCAAAAACAAAAGAACAAATAAGTTTATGTTTTTTTGTTTTTTTTACAATATATATTCATCAACATAAAATGGAAGTAGATTTTAATGTGATAAATAAACATTGTTGGTATTTTTTTTAATGTGATGGAATTACTAAAGACACATTGATAATACCAGTGTAACACCAATAGAAACTTAACTTGAATCTTGAATCTTAAACATTGCAGTTTGTGTCATTATCTTGCAATATGACATTTACATCTTATCTCAAACTATTATAAAGCCTCTTACATTTTTTATTTATTTATAAACTTCATTTTTGATATTTTGAGGATGACTTTAATGGTTTATTTCATGGCTACTGTGTGCAATAATTCATAAGATACTGGTGTTGCCATGGTAACAAAGCTGGTGGTAAAATCCTAGGCTCATAATAACACAATTTTTTTCTTCACAGAGCTTCACTATTTACAAAAATTGACTGGAAAGTGATTAACAAATTCTAGCATAACCTTGCATAACCCATCCTCATATAAATGTAACTTCAGCATCACCATTCATACTTACCAGATACCAGTATTCATCAGCTTTAGCAGTACACCTGCAAGTGAACCAAACACAATTTTCAAATATGGTTGCATTAACATAATAAAAACATATGCAAACGGTCTAAAAATCTGAAATAATGCTCCAGTTTGCTTATATACTGACGAAATACATTCTAGTCTCTATGAGATACACTTCATAAGTATGTTTGACGCGCCTGTTCCACCACAAATCAATTAAGTATACTATGCTCAGTCAAATGCGCCTGCATGTTACATCCCAGCTGAGGAGTTTATGCAGTAGCCCACCAGAACCAGAAACAGAATCATTATAGCCTGCTCATCCAAGGTTACAAGGTTACAAGGTTACACAAGGGGGGCATGGGAACTGATGATATAATAACTGAATAATGCACCTGTTGATTCATTATTCATTGATTTATTCTTCTGAAAATAATAAGGGCAAGGTAACTCAAAGATGTGTGCATGATCAATATTTCCAACACTTGCACTGATGTTTTTTACAACTGTTCATACAATAATTGTGCATATTATATGACCTGGCTTACTTTACAAAATCAATGCGGAGGAATACTGTTTTTATCTTTTAAAGTTGTGATTGAAAGCAGTATTGAAGGTGGTATACAAAGTTGAAAGGACAGTGGGGAGGGGATAACAGCAATCCACGATTCTTATGGGTGGGGGGACAAGTCTGAAACTTCTCATTGTATTTGCTGGGTGCATTTGGAGTCTTACTTTGAGCAAATTTCCTGGGGGGGGGGGGGGGGGTGAGAGAGTGAATTTCTGTACACTACATGCTTCATGAAGGTATTCAAGACTGGAGCGCATGGCCACCATGTCCCTCTCCTGGATCCACTCATAGGAGTTAGAATTTGATACTATTTGGAATGTCCTTGTGAGGGCAATAAATGGAAAAAGAGAATTTCTTAACAATTTTGATTGAGGGGGATTAATAGTAATTAGGCTCTTACCTGTAGTCATGTAGTGGTCCTGTAAGTATGATTTCTAGAATCCTTTCTCTTCAGATATCAAATCTCATCAAAGTAGCAATCAACTTTTTAGTCCATCAGATCAGTTTCTACAAGCTGCCAGATGCATTGAGTTTTATGAAAGAAATATGATTTGTATTGCAACAAAAATAACATTGATCTAAAGTAAATTCTAGACAAAAAATCTCATGTTACATTCAAATGTAATTGTGGTGAAAAGATTTATATATTCCAGTCAAATTCTTACCCATCCCTTTACCTATGCAGAGAAAATTACAAATATATTGAAATTTCTTCCATGTCTAAAAAAAAAATATATAATCTGTAATATGTACTTGTGGTTGATAAAGACCCAAAATGATTTCAAATACAAGCACCCTTTCCTCTTGATAAAGGAATGGATCAAGATTTCAAAGTGGATATGTGGACCTCTTACTTTACTATTGTGACTTATTCTTTAAATAACTCATTATTAGGGTAGACTACTTCTAACAGTATCATTACACTTTTGCATTTTTCAATTTCTTACTCCTTTCCATTTTTGAATATCAATATCGTATAAAGTTCATGCCTATTTCAAAGCAACTACACTAATATATATACATATATGATTAATTCCTTGTTTTAAATAGTCGTTATTTCCTTGTACAGCTTTCTGTTTATCTACAATGTATCGGTTTCAAATGTGGTCCTTGCAAAGTTGTGCTTTATTTTGTACAATTGTGAGCTTTCATATCCATGTTTCTAAATCAACATACAAAAAGCAAAGATTAATCTTGCACTTCTAATTGATATACAATTAATACCACACAGTAAATATTTTATTAATTAAAATCTGATATCAAAATTATATTTTAAAGTCAGATATCATAGACAAAGCTAAACCAAAGGATAAGTTGTTTCATGATTGGTAGCCGGATGTGGACTCACTCTCACACATGAAGTTCAGAATCTAGGCAATTATACAAACCAGGATGTGCAACTTGTATCTAATTATAATAACACTTCTTAGAAATTACTGAGTCACTGAAAAATGACACCATATTGTATTTAAACATGACTGAATTAATTCTTTAAAACATATTATCTCATTGGTGGTAGCTAGCCCTTGTTCAGGTTTTCATTAAAAAAAAATTTATTTCAAGTGACGGTCATATATACTTAGATATATGTATTTCCAAAGAGTTCCTTTTATATTTTTGCTACCAGATTAAAGGATTTAACAAATCTGACACTCATATCATTTCCATATTGTAGAGGCATCATGATCTTGTGGATAAGTCACAAGACTGAATCGCAAAGCACATGGTTTGAATCATTGTCACATCACCAATGACCTTTGACATTTCAGACATTGCTTTACATTTGCCACTCTAAACCCAGATGCAGTAAATGCATGGGGTACCTGGGAAGAAGACATTTCTTGAATTCTTGAGCACCTTATATTGGTAGCCTGGCTTACACCAAATGAAATAAATAGGATACTTTGTAAAGAACAGTAGAGTATATATATATATGCAGAGTAACTTTCACAGCTGCAGTACACCTAGCTGTGTATATAAATGGATATATATAGTATCATCAGTATTATTAGAGGCAAAAACTGCATGTTAATACAACTTTGGACAAATCTTAGTTTACACACAAGACATATCCTGACATATCACAAACAAATATCTTGCTCAACTATCCAGAAAAAGAGTGAGTCAACTATTCATGAGTCATCTACAATTACCATGCTGTGGTAATGAAAGTATAGGGTGACTATGTTTGACTCAACTTAACATGCAAGATGAATCAGAATATTGAAGCATCAGGTTAATTACCTGGTCAATGTGGCATCAGTCCATACAAGCGAAGATTGGTTTCATATCCCGTTGAACACTGCACGGGAAAGCAACAAAGTAAAATAGAAAAGAAATGGCATTATACAATGAATGGATCACGAATCAAACAAGTTCTCTGTGTACGGCCCTTAGACATTTCTAAACATTAATTCACAATACCACCTACACAAAAAGTGAAACTGCAGAATAAGCACACACGAGAATAGTTGTCCTAGCTAGTTCTCAACGACTGGGTCCATGCGCCACGAGTAGCGTGTGAGAGAATCATACATCTCCTCTATACTGCACAAACATAATGATCAAAACTCACGGTTGTTTCGTTTATCACCAAAAGATACAAACCTCCAACTTTTGATAGCTAGAAGACAGGAACTAAAGAAAAGTATTGTATTCAGCACTACAATAGAACGCCGAGCTTGACTGCACATGAAAATTAAATGCCACCACTGTGTTTTTATATCTCTCTCTCTTTTTATCTTTTTTCTATAGTACCGCTGGAGTGTGTATGCATCAAGGCTACATTCAGTATTGAGTCTGTGTGTTTGTGCGAGTGTGTGACATGCACAGCAAGGCTTCTGTGTTTGATTAAATCGGAGGAAGTTAATAGTGCTTTATCAGGAAGTACATACACACCCACACCCACAGAAAAAAAAAATGTGGACTTTGGACCTTCGATTCAGTCCCCATTTCTATTCAATCATGATTTGTCTACCAAATCAAACTTTATTTTGTGTGCAACGTGTCATTTCTGTCTGTGTTTTGTCAACTTCCCTTCTTGCATGTGCCTATATTTTCCCCAATATCATAGCAACTTTTTCAACAAACATGTACTTCATCTTTCTTCTATCAAAACCAATTAACAATGTATATAAAGGCACTTCAGTTTATCTTACTGCTGCTTTATATCACATAGGCCTACAATAAATACAGCTACACAAATTGCATATATCGTAAATGGCATATCAATATTGCCATTGTATATTGCGTACATGCTTACATTTCCTTTGATAGGTATTAGCCTAATAAGTGAACACTAAAATAAATATACATTTTCTTATATAAATGCAATAAGTTTCCAAACTGTGTCTGGGGGAATGTAATAGCAAGCAGTATCAATCAGCATTTTATGGTGCTATCATTCTCTTATATCTCAAATTAAATATACATTTACATACTCTGGATAAAAATTGGAGGTACTTAACACTAGGACAAACAGTCACTTATAATTATAATTAGGAAGTGTTATAGAATTTAAATATATAACTTTGAGGGAAAAAAAAAGAAGAAAACAAATATTTGTGATTATGAAATAACACTAAAGATATGACATTTGTACAGACATTGTATTTATGGCAAAGTCAACATCTTATTATAAAAAAAAAAGTCATTTGCCAAAACAAGCTGAACAAAATGTAACACAAATAATATAATTCAAATCGTTTTATACATTTTAGAATATATCTGTGACAAATATACTACCAGGAGACTTAAAAAAAAGAACATAAGGAAAGAGAATTGTTCAGAATTCACCTCTATTGTTGACAGCATAATGTAAGGGTATCTTCGATGGGGGGTCAAGGTCAAATCCATAGTAATGGATTTAAAGAAAGTATCTATTATTAATTTTCATGCATTTATTTGATAGTCTAAGACTTGATCTACACCTGTTAATAAACCTCTTTCACATTCTAACCAAGGTCTTTCAACAGCCAAGCTCACAGATTTAAAGTAAGTATTGATTATTAATTTTCATGCATTTATTTGATAGTCTAAGACTTGATCTACACCTGTTAATAAACCTCTTTCACATTCTAACCAAGGTCACAGATTTTAAGAAAGTATTTTTTCTTTATTTTCATGCATTTATTTGATAGTCAAAGTCAAAGACTATATCTAGTAACTACACCTGTTAATATACCTCTTTCACATTCAAACCAAGGTCTTTCAACAGCCAAGGTCACAGATTTAAAGTAAGTATTTATTATCAATTTTCATGCATTTATTTGATAGTCTAAGACTTGATCTACACCTGTTAATAAACCTCTTTCATATTCAAACAAAAGTCTTTCAACAGCCAAGGTCACAAATTTAAATTAAGTATTGATTATTAATTTTCATGCATTTATTTGATAGTCTAAGACTTGATCTACACCTGTTAATAAACCTCTTTCACATTCTAACAAAAGTCTTTCAACAGCCAAGGTCACAAATTTAAAGTAAGTATTGATTATTAATTTTCAAGCATTTAATTGATAGTCTAAAACTTGATCTACACCTGTTAATAAACCTCTTTCACATTCAAACAAAAGTCTTTCAACAGCCAAGGTCACAAATTTTAAGTAAGTATTGATTATTAATTTTCATGCATTTATTTGATAGTCTAAGACTTGATCTACACCTGTTAATAAACCTCTTTCACATTAAAACCAAGGTCTTTCAACAGCCTTTAAAGCCCTTCTGCACCTGTTTGGCATGGAGGGATTGGACCTCTTGCAGGTGCTTATCTTATCAAATCAGCTCTCAATTAACATAAGAAAAAGGGCATCATGGGGGATCAATGGGTACCAATTAGGCATTGTTGGCTGTATAGAGGGCGCAAGTAGCTATAAGTAGTGCAGTGGAGCTTTAAATCAGCTAGGCTAGTGCATCATCCACACATGTATTGGATTTGAATTCTTGAGGGTGGGAGGTGGTGGCAGAACCAGAAAGCCAAGTTTAATACAAGCATAGGTTACAAATTGAAGTAAATCTATCACATTATTGACAAATCTATCTTTATATGAAACAGGAAATTATTGTTTAAACTGTTGGAGAGAAATTCACTTCTTTCGTTGTATGATACGCACACAGAAAAAATGGCTGCACAAGCTTTTCAATCAGCAAAAGCATCTTATTTGTAGAGAAACATTACTTATCAACATTATTCAAATATTATTTTAAAGATTTTCATAAGCATTGAACGTTGTCAATATCATTTTTATTATTATTATTAATATTAATTATCATAATTATTATTATGATTATTATTATTATTAATATGATTATGATTATTTTCATTATTATTATTATTTTTCATCTTTATTATTATCATTATAATTATTATTATTCATAATTTTATTATTTCTACAACTCATATTGTGTTTTAATTATGTCATTTACTAATGGTTATTTTACATCTTCAATGTCATTTGCACTAATTTGAACTAATGGATTACAAACCTAAAATATCTAAATGGTACCTTTAAAGATAAACTCCAGTACTGGTAAAAAAAAGAAAATTATTTCTCACAGAATCAAACGAAACTTACACTGAATGTTCAAGATTACAAATAAATGACATGTGCCAAACAATTTTGGAAGAAAATGTATACTGGCTGAGTAATGAGCATAGAAAGACAAGGAATCAAGGTAGTACCAACCCCGACACCATGCGTGTTGTCCCATACATAGCTTTCTGTGTGTGTGCTTGCTACTTTACCAAGACTCGGTCAAATTTATTATGATTTTGATGACTCCAGAACCTTGCAGTGCACACCAATACTTACATGCTACATGATCAACTGTTTCTGATCCTTTCCACACCTTTTCTTTCACAATGCAATCGCATTACCAGTACTAAAGTTTATCTTTAATTACATCGTGCATCATTTAGATTGATAGTACTTTCAGTGCATAATACGTCATTTACTTTCATACAGGACATTGAAAAATATGCAGGTAAACTTGAAAGTGTATTTTGGGAGCACTATATTGTAAATATACATGTATTTTATATAGTATATTGTACACATAAGCAAAATAGGCTTATTGCATAGGTTCACAATTCCAGGTCAAGATTTAAGTATTTTAGCTCTCTACAACAACTGCTTGGAGCATAATTATTTACAGTATATACTTCTCACATGTAAATGAATATAAAAAACGTTCACATCACATCCCGCTCATTAAGCTTTAAACAGTTTTTTTACGCTGCTGATTATGACAACATTTTTAATCCCAGATTAAATCTCTTTCATTAATGGAGAAGCAAGATATAACTAGACATGTAATACTTGTTTGGAACAAGTATAGGTGGGCTGTTCCAACTAAAATTTGAGAGAAAATAGAGCAGAAATAAGTGAGATACTGTTAAAAACAAATGACATTTAGATTCATGATGTTCACAAAATTCACCTTCGTGAGGCATAACAAGCAAATTAAGACATTTCTGACATGTGGCCTTTACCGGTAATCGAAATTTTTGCCATGATGACATCATCAAAATAAAAAGTGGTGATGACTGAGCTAAAAGAGTATTGTCTTAGCTACAACATATCAACATTTGGAAGACATTCGATCAATATTGACAGAGATACAATCCATTTTCTATAAATGTGCTGACGTCATAATATGCAAATTCGTATTTTGAGTTCGAAGGCCATTATGATGACGTCAGAATATTTGTAATGGCCAAATGGGACATGAAATCATATCTCCAACTCATACACTATCAAATATTAGAAGAAAATTGGAGATCCAGGTGCATCCCAAAGAGCTATAATGCATTTTGTATAAGAATGTTTTTGCCCATATATAATATTACAAGAGTTCGCACAGACATTTATCTTGAATGGACGCTCATTCCGTTATTGATGGCCATAAAGAGATAAACATGGTATCAAATCGTTTGGAAAAAAATGGGTAATATCATGAAAGAACACAAAATGGCCATTGTATGTTGTGTACGGTCATGATGAACAAAACTGGCCACATGATTTTTTGACAAATGCTCAAAATGGCTTAAAACGTATGCAAAATAAACTTGAGATGATTTTGAGTATTTTAGAATTTTGCGTGCGCACTGACCCTATGTCCGCACGTTTTTTTCGACCTGAAATTGACCGGACGGATATTGAACTTGATCATGATAAATATGAATGAGAAATGACTTTCCGTTATGAAGATATGATCATGAGTTGATTTTCAGAAAATTTCACAAAATGGTGCCTAGATGATGTCATCAGTCAAGGTTGTAAACATTGCTGTGCTTTGTCCATGTACCTATACATATGTGTACCAAATTTCAAGGCATTTGATTGAGCCATTTTCAAGTTATCTTGTTTAAAAAAAAGTGGCTTGAAATAAGATAAATACATAATAAATAAATAAATAAATAATAATAATAAAGGCAATTTTAACACAATTATAAGGTGGTCTGTATTACTTACAGCCCACCTGAATATATTTTAGAATTTTGAAGGAATATTAATTCAAATGTCTGGACTTGCAAAGAAAAAATACCACAAATACAGTGGGAACATGAATTTGTTTGACTAGAAGATAAATTGACACCTGGAAAGATGGTGACAGCTTTTATAAAAGACACTCATTTCATTAATTAAATCACAATTCTGGAAAAATTTAGAGGTACCTTGCCAGATTTTGCATGTGAATAGTTGTGCCTTTAAACAAAAATCCGGTTGTTAAGGACCTGACTCGGTTGACTTATATGCATTAATCTTTGGGGTATATCCAAATATCCAAAGGCCTTTTGAAAGCGCATACAGATGTTATATTAAAATGTGATTAAGTCAAGAGCAGAATATTATTAGTATTATTATCATTATATCCTGATCATGTATGTTCAATGTACTTCAATGCATACAAGGCCAACCAAATAATAATACAGCGTAATAGCACAGTGGTTTTAACAGCCCTTTTTGTTTCAGAGTTCAGACCCTTTGTTGAACAGGATTTAGTGCAAAGAGACATAATGCTCCCAACAGACACAGTGAAGCCAACGGTGTTCAATACCTTCCCTATAGGTCCAACTGTGGTGCATCGATGATGAAATTATATGTGTGACTGTGAACACACCATTTCCAACAATTCCCACTGAGACCACACAGAGTGTCCAGTGTGAAAATACAGGTAATCAGCACTGTGTAAGTTTTCACACTGTGGTGTGTACACATTATGATTCCCTCACTGACCACAGTGTCTCCAGTGTGGAAATAATCAACACTATAAAAGGGTTTGCACTGTGGTGTGCACACATTTTGATTCCCTCTCAGACCACAGTCTGTCCAGTAGGAAAATAATCAAGACTGTGGTATATACACACCTTGATTACCTCTTAGACCAGTGTGTCCAGTATGGAAATAATCAACACTATGCAAGTGTTCACACTGTTGTTTGTACACATTTTGATTCCCTCCTAGACAAGTGTGGCAAGGATGAAACTAATCAACACTCTGTAAGTGTTCACACTCAGACCACAGTAAGTGTTCACAGTCTGGTTTGCACACATTTTGATTCCCTCCTAGACAAGTGTGACAAGGGTGGAAATAATCAACACTCTGTAAGTGTTCACACTCAGACCACAGTGTGTAAGTGTTCACACTGTGGTTTGTACACAATTTGATTCCCACTCAGGTCAGTGTGTCCAGTATGGAAATCATCAATACTATGTAAGTGTTCACACTGTTGTTTGTACACATTTTGATTCCCTCCTAGACAAGTGTTGCAAGGGTGGAGATAATCAACACTCTGTAAGTGTTCACACTCAGACCACAGTGTGTAAGTGTTCACACTGTGGTTTATACACAATTTGATTCCCACTCAGACCAGTGTGCCCAGGGTGGAAATAATCAACACTCTGTAAGTGTTCACACTGTGGTATGTACATACATAAATACAAGACCTAGTACATCTCTACGAACCACCACCACGACTACCGGTAAGCCCTGCACACAAACAACTTCTTTACATCCCACGGTCTTGGCACTCCTGGGGAAGGCGATCACTTTCAAGTTTTGGCCCTGAACTGTGGAACACACTCCCTCTTCACCTCCAAAATGAGAACTTCTACTCACAGTTCAAATCTCTCTTAAAAAAACATATCTGTTCTAAAGTTCTCAACATGTTAGCTTGTTTAATTATGTCTTACATTGTACTACCCTTATATAACTTTTATTACTGTAATATGCTTTGTATTGGATATTAACAACAGTATCTCATATATGTTTCAATTCATACCTGTATCCTATTCAGCCTATGTAACCTTGCTTTTATGTTAAAAAGGATGTTGTAATTCTATAATTTCAAAATCATGTCCTGAAGTATGCTAAACTTAAATTTATGTGTATTTTACTTTCTTTCTTGAATTACTTGATAGTCCTATGCAATTATACAATTTTCTCACAACTGCGCCAGAGTGTCAATTTATAAATGTTCATTATTAAATGGCTCTAGTATTTTAAGCATCGTGATTGGTCAATACGCGTCACATGACATTGAAATTTTTTTGATGCAAGCACGATTTTGCAGAAATGAGTGCAGAAAAAGCGCAACAAAAAGTTATATTGCACGGCGCGTACGTGACCATGGAGATCCAGTGCGCGCGCGTACGCGTAGTACTAGTACGCTCCCTCGAGTGCATTATAGGCTATAGGCTACGCGTAGCTAATATTGTACGCTCCATATCCACCATGATCCCCAGCGCAGCGTACGCGTAGCTTAGCTCTAGCTAGAACGGGGTATTATTAGAAAGCAAATTTTTGTTTTACTTTTGCCTTGGATTTAGACCCGTTTTGACTTTTGGATTTTATAATGAAGCCAGGAATTTCAGCTGTCTGAAGTAGACTCGTCTCTAGACACCCTATGCATTTTATTTTTAATCAAACAATGAATCCCGTGGACTTTTTGGTAAGCCTGCAAGGTCTTAGACCCTCATTTTATTTCTAGAACCAACATAACTCTAGATCTAGATCGAACTCTCGTATACTTAAGATCTAAACTTTTGTTTGTTGCTGTTTGTGTCGCTATTTTATAAAACAAATAACGCACTTGACCCTGTTGTGCGAAACGTAAATGCAGTGTTCGCTCGGTTTCTTCAGATGGTTCGCACTGTCAACTCGCCGCAAGCGGCTCGTTGCACAGAGCGGCACCAATCTAAAGAAACCTTGCGCGTACTGCATTCACCGCTATTGCACTCTGGGACGTGCGTTATTTGTATACTATTATCATTGTTAATGTTCACACTGTGATTTGTAAACATTTGATTCTCTCTCTGACCACAGTGTGTCAAGTTTGGGAATAATCAATACTGTGTAAGTGTTCACAGTGTGGTGTGTACACATTTTGATTCCCTCTATTACCATAGGGTGTTTAGTGTGGAAATAATCAACACTGTGTAAGTGTTCACACTATGGTATATACACATTTTGCTTCCCTCTTAGACCAGTGTGCCAAGAGTAGAGATAATCAACACTATACAAGTGTTCACACTGTGTTGTATACCCATTTTGATTCCCTCTCTGACCACAGTGTGTCTGGTATGGAAATAATCAACACTGTGGTATATACACACTTTGCTTACCTCTTAGACCATTGTGAGAATAATCAACACTATACAAGTGTTCACACTGTGGTTTGTACACATTTTTATTCCCTCTCTGACCACAGTGTGTCTAGTGTGGAAACAATCAACACTGTGGTATATACACACTTTGCTTTCCTCTTAGACCAGTGTATCCAGAGTGAAAATAATTGACACTATAAAAATGCTCACAATGTGGTGTGTACACATTTTTATTCCCTCTCTGACCACAGTGTGTCTAAGTGTGGAAAACAATCAACACTGTGGTATATACACACTTTGCTTTCCTCTTAGACCAGTGTGTCAACAACAAAAACCAGTCTGTGTTATAAAAATCACAGTTCTATTATCATGTTACATCACATAATTTGTATAATGTGAACAGTTTCCTCCCTACAACAATGTATACTATTGTGGTGCATTTACTCTCTGTGACCAGTGTGTCACCAGTGTGGTAATGATGTGAACACTGATTTCACACTCTCATGTGTACACCAGGACTTGTGGTAACTAATGTGTGCCAAATCTAAGTTGTGGTCACACACTGCCATTTCCTTTGTAATACTAGCAGGAATAACTTACATGTATTCCATATCGGACTACTACTTAGCATAAATTGAGCAGATTATCTCACTGAAAAACTTATCTACGATATAGTATCACAGAAATAAAGCACTTTTGAAGGTTGCTGAGAAGCCTCATACATTGTACAAACATTAGAAAAAAGTGTCAGTGTTAACAATTGCATGTGAGTTTCTATGAGCATGGTAACTCGAATTGTGCATATACCCTCAAAAGATGCAATTTTTCTATTGTACGTCAAGAGCAGTGAACCACAGAAAATATCACAAAAGTTTCTTTTATTCCACATTCCTTCCATTCAGAAATGATCCATACACTGCAGGAGGTTTTCTAATCCAAATATGGGTATGAAGTATATCAGGGTTTGCATCTGCCAATAGCTTTGTCATACAGGTATAAACTTTTAAAGCTCATCTTGAGCTCTGGTATATGGGAATCCTATTTTGCGAGAAAATTGCTATGATTTATTCTGGACTGTTTATCCTGCAGTAGATTGGTCATTTGAGCCAGTGAAATATTTTAAAAATGCAAAAAAAAATATTTGGGCACCATTTGCGCATAGTGATCCGTGTTAAGCACATGATGTCGGGCCTACTTACCAGGATTTCCTCATTTTTCTTTGCTCATTACTCGTCCATTTTACATTTTCTACCAAAATTGTTTCCCACATGTCATTTATTTGTAATCTTGAACTTTCAGTGTAAGTTTCGCTGGAATCTGTGAGATTTTTTTTCCTATATTTACCAGCACTCAAGTTTATCTTTAATCAGGGAGGTGGGATTCCCAACTCCCTTCTTTAACTATCTATAGTAAAGTAAGGATGACATAGAGCCACTAAAAAATACTAAAATTTATATCGTCTCTCATAAAAAAGAAAAGAAAAGATAATAAACTGGATCTGTTCATGGAGTAGTTGACCTAAAACCACAACCCATGGCATAGTAGTGAAAGAATGACCAAAAATGGCAGTTAGTCAAAATGTTTGTTGCGCCCAAGCTGTGCAGAGTTTAGGTATAGAGCCAACTCCCTTATTCTGTATCAAAACAAGTGTCCATGTTGAACAAGTTCTAGTACATGTTTGTCAGAACTGTGCAATGAATCTATTTCTTTATTAAAGTTAATATACTGTGCCAAGGTTAACATCCTAGTTATTGATGGGCAAGGGATTTCAGATGCATTATGGATTTTATCAAGTCAAGTTTTCAACATTCAAGTATTCCAATGCTAACAAGAAAGATTATAGATTAATCATATGTTATGCAATTAAATTTAAATATTCTTATGTATCATAAGTGACATTCAAAGAGCAGTATAAAATATATTTTTTTGCTAAAGAAATATTTGTTCAGGGTTCTTTTAAATATTATCAAGAGATTTCTATTTTTTAACCTATAATTTTGCTCTCTGATTCTATAAATATTCTTTTTAAATGTTGTTCTATAAGCTTAGATTAATTTGATTCAAGTCCTAAAGGTACATAATCAAACTTTACATTTTGATAAATTACCTAAAATGCAAAAGGATAACAAAAAACTTAACTACTTACAATTTCTAAGTTTGCTTTCCTCAGCTATCTGGAAGAGAAAACCAACTGGACATCAATTATTGTTGATGTGTCTGGAAACTCAATAACAATCCTTACTATTAAAAACTTGCAACCAAAAACCTTGGAACCACACAATATTAGCCTGGAACATTCTATCAAGTATTCTCCAGAATTATGTTTCAAAGTTCACAATTTCAACTTTCGGAAACACATGCTAGTCTAATAAATAGACCTAATAATCTAATAATCTAATGACAAACAAATATTGAAACTTATGAAAGCATAATATTTATAGATTTTATGTATATAGATATAAGCTATTTATATGTGACAATAATATGAGGAGCATGTGAGCAGAATCACCTCTGTCGAATATTGAATTAATCCCTGAAATGCATTTTGCACATCATCAAAATGTCTCTAAATAAAAACTACAGAAAGGGGAATACCGGTTACCACAGGATGACGTATGGGGATGTTGCAATGTTCCTGAATCATGTTGCAATACCACAGGAAGGAGGTCAAAATGATTTATCTTATGAAGTCTCACTTTGTCTAAACTACACTACATACCCATTTCCATTGTTATCTTCTGACAATTTTGGGGTATGTATGTATGGGTTCAAAATAGCCCAACAACCGCTCATTACTTTGAAAGTGAAGCAACATTACAATAAAATACAATACAAGGTCATTGGGAAAGGATTTACATACAATGAAATCTACATGTAGTTTTGATAAGAGGATTTGTGATCTTTTTATAAACATTACAATGAACTCAAGGTCATACACATGGTAATAAATACACTTTTCAACCCAAACTCAGAAACGTAATGGCTGTAGAGGACTTTATCATTCCAAACATTTGAACAGACTGGATGAAAATTACTGAACAAAGCACTGTTTAAGTCCCTCAAAAGTGTTGGGATCCCCTAATTCGCCAAGAATTTGATGGCAAAATTTTACTTCAATTTTTATCATAATGTGAAAGGAGATGTCAATTAAGACACAGTTCTGCAAAGATTTCTACCAATAAAATGAGTTTGAAGACAAATATTGATTACAAAAAACATTTGTTTGGTTTTCTGTTGTATGCAGAAAACCTACATTTTTTATTCTCTCATCAATATTCGATTTCAAACTCATTTGTTTGAAAAATCATTGCAGAAATGGTATAGTAAAGCAGATCAGACCTGGAGGCTTGACACCCTTGGGCCATGTTTACAAAACTTGATGTCAATAGCAAGTGACAATAACTGTGAAAAGTGTGGAATTTGATTGGCTGACAGCTTCAAGTCTTGGAATGTTAGCATTCGTTATTGATAATACATTCTATGAAAGAGGCCCAGATCTGCACACATTTTGATAGAACTAAAACTATACATTCCAATCAAACCATTGGAAAATCCATTCTCTCAATAACTATTGCATGTGCTTTTTAATCCAGCAAGCACTTTAAAAGACACCAATGCAGATTTTTTTTTTTCACGTGAATTATGGGTGCTATAATAAATTGTTATAATCCGCTACATGTATACAACTGTATCAACCATTTGCTGATACAAGCCTTGCTCTAGCACAAACTAATGGTGATCCCACAGACAGGTCTACGTGTACCTAAACCCAATTTACTATTAAACGACAAGAGCAGTGAACCACAGAAAATATTACAAAAGTTTCATTATTCCACATTCCTCCGATTCAGAAATTATCCAAACGTTGCAGGTTTTCTATCCAAATATAAGTATATCGGTTTCGCATTAAAAAGAACCATACAGCTGCTCAAAAACACTGATCTGTATATTACATATGGCTCTTATTAAAAGGAATTTAAAAAAAACAGGATCTGTTCATGGAACGAGAGGTTAATCTAAAGACACAACCCATGGCATAGTAGTGAAAGAATGACCCATATGGGCAGTTAAATAGTCAAAATGTTCGGTAGATGGGTTTACAATTGTTTACACTGTGGTGTGTACACATTTTGATTCCTTTCTGACCACAGTGTGTCCAGTGTGGAAATAATCAACACTATGTAAGTGTTCACACTGTGGTTAGTATACTTATTCCCTCTTAGACCAGAGTGTCAAGAGTGGAAATAATCAACACTAACTTAGTGTTCACACTGTGGTTGGTTCACACTGTGGTTGGTACACATTTTGAGTGTGCCAAGTGTAAAAATAATCAACACTGTGTTAATGTTCACACTGCGGTATGTACATATTTTGATTCCCTCTTACACCAGTTTGCAAAGAGTTGAAATATTGGACACTCTAAAGTGTTCACACTGTGGTGTTCACACAGTGTCTTGTGTGGAAATAATCAACACTGTGTAAGTGTTCACATTGTGTAAGTGTTCACACTTTGGTGAGAACATATTTTTGATTCCCTTTTGGACCACAGTGTCAAGAGTGGAAATAATCAACACTATGTAAGTGTTCACACTGTGGTTAGTAGTAGTACACATTTTGAGTGTGTCAAGTGTAAAAATAATCAACACTGTGTTAATGTTCAAAATGTGGTATGTACACATTTTGATTCCCTCTTTCACCAGTTTGTCAAGACTTGAAATAATCAACAGTATAAAAGCGTTCACACTGTGGTGTGTACACATTTTTATTCCCTCTCAACCCATGGTGTGGAAGTGTGAACATTCACACGGTACAAGGGGAAACCCTGTGGTACACTGTGGTTCTCTCTGTGACCAAGTGTGTCATAGAAATAATTGTCTGATTAGTGTGTTCACTCAGTTCAACATAATAAAAGAGCCCACACTGTGTTATCAAACCAGTTATGTTATCAGTTTTCACAGTACATCACATAAACTATAATGTAAACAGTGTCCTCCATTCAACAATGCCTAGTTTAATGGTGCATTTACTCTCTGTGACCAGTGTGTCACCAGTGTGGTAATGATGTGAACACTGATTTCACAATCTCATGTATACTCAAGGACTTGTGGTAACTCCGCACTGTGTACCAAATCTGTGGCTCACTGCTCGGTTGTTTCCTTTGTAATTCTATGTGCCTGGCAATGCCAATTGTGCATACAACTTTACAAGATGCAATTTGTTATTGTACGCCAAGAGCAGTGAACCACAAAATATATTACAAAAGTTTCTTTTATTCCACATTCCTCCTATTCAGAAATCATCCACAAACTGGAGGTTTTTTAACCCAATTATGGGTATGAAGTATATTGGGGTCTTGCAATGAAGCAGAATCATGCTGCCAAAAATTTTATTATCAACTTTTTCTTTGACTGTCCAGGTGTGATTTCTATAAAAAGCTGTAAGGTCCAAAACATGGGAAGCAATTCGCCTGAAGATTCTTATGGTCGATCATATACTTCAATTCAAGTAAAATAGAAAAAATGTACATATGATTGCTGGAAAGCCGGGCACTACTCAAACATTACTCAATTTTGTTTCAGACTCTGACAATCTACTCCTAAATTTTACAATAATGACACTTGTACAGTGCGTCCCAGAAAAAACGAAACCGAGAAGTATCGATGTTCTATCATAACTTAATCAAAACTATAATTAATGAATGATACATATTTGGAAAGCTTAGAGTCTCCTCTTTCAGTTGATGCTACTCAGATGATGCATATTTCACGCATGAGTGATTAAAAGCAATTTGAAGGAAGGAAACTAAAAAGACATTTGGCGGGCGGTATCTGAATTTCGAAGAAAAATTCATATTTCTAGAAAGTTGAGTTTCCGCCCTTTCATATGACACCTCAATCAGGAAAAATGAGCGAGGAATGACAAAGTTTTGTTTGTTTAAAGTAGTGCTTGCATTTCCATAATTTTATTAAACGAATTCGTTTTCACTGGCTGCCTGCCGTATCAATAAACGAAATTAACAAAAGACTTAACTCCGTTTCGTTGACAATCAACCGTAGACGAGAGTCTTCATGCATGGCTGATTGTCAACGAAACGGAGTTAAGTCTTTTGTCAAATCTGCTTTTTGCTACGGCAGGCACCCAGTGAAAACGAATTCGTTTGTTAAAATTATGAAAATGTAAGGGCTACTTTAAACAAACAGAACTTTGTTATTCCTCGCTCATTTTTCCTGATTGAGGTGTCATATGAAAGGGCAGAAACTCAACTTTCTAGAAATGTGAATTTTTCTTCGAAATTCAGATACCGCCCGCCAAATGTCTTTTTGGTTTCCTTCCTTCAAATTGCTTTTAATCACTCATGCGTGAAATATGCATCATCTGAGTAGCATCAACTGAAAGAGGAGACTCTAAGCTTTCCAAATATGTATCATTCATTAATTATGGTTGTGATTAAGTTATAATAAAACATTGATACTTCTCGGTTTCGTTTTTTCTGGGACGCACTGTATAGTGAAGATAATGAGGCTTGTTTTAGGTCTACTTCTGATCCAAGGAGAATTGTTACAGTTTAAAAAAACACTGCCTCCAGCGATCCTTCCACTCATTTAAATAGTGTTTCCTGAAAAAGAACACTCAATTTCCTGGACTTTGATGGAATTTTCTTAAAAATTTCAAAATGCCCGTTACGTGGGTTTTTATTCGGATGAAATGCTATGGGGAGACCAATGTCATACAACTTGTCGTACAGTACCAGGTTATGAACTTTAAACTGTACATTTTTACGAATGAGCAATAATGGATACTTCATTCAGAGGAAAGGGTAAAACTATACATTTCTCAGCCGCGGATCCAGGATTTGTAAAAGGGGGGGGGGGGTCAAAGCCAACGAGTGCACGAAGCATACTGCAATTGCACGTAAACGCTAGCCCTTCTGGATGGGGTCCAGGGGCAGAGCACAAAGAAGTTTTAATATGAATAATTTAGTGGGGATTATTTTACTGTCTAATGGATTCGTACAACATGGCAGGGCCTCTGTCGTGGGTTCTGGGGCGGAGACTCAGGACACTTTCAAGTCTTAGCAAATCCCAACCCTTAAAATGACTATCTTGAGCAATGGAAAATATCACTCTCTCCAGGGGACAATTTTATGGGGATCCAGGGGTCTGCCTCCGGAACCCCATTGTGTGTTCCTTTCAAAGAGCACAAAAAGCCCTCAAATTGAACATTCTATCTCATTCAGCAATAGCAGAACAGGCCCTTAATATTGGACACAACATTCAAAGAGATGATGCCCAATTAATCAGTTATCCATCTTGATAACAAGGATTAATCCTTCATCTAATCTTGCTATACATTGTTATCTTTCTTTGCTCAAGTGACCTCGAGACAGCAGACAGCAAGAAATTGTGTAAATGACAATAAAAAGTCCACAGGAGTGCTTGTTACAAGCTTAAACTACATATAACTCACACTCTCTCCTAAGGACAATTTCATACAATGAAAGGTTGTTTTGGAAACGACTTACATCTTTACGGATGGGGTGCAGGGGTAGAGCCTTTGCCGGCAGTCTAGGTGGTAGAGCCCCGGGAATTTCTTAAAGGGATCCGGTAACTTTTTCTTAGATCCTTTTAAAAAATCCTTGATTTAGCTCATGCTGCAATGATAATTATAAACCTTTAGGTCAGTCAGGAACCCCATGACTTTTACAAGCCAATCGCCTGTCTGATTATCAAGATATTTATGATTGTAAATCGAAATCAAAGTTTGCTATAACACTACAGTCTATTGGGGAAAACGAGTATGGTAAAACCGGTCACTCAAAGGTTTTTACTTTTTAGAGGCACTTCTTTTGATCATTTTGAAGCGCAATATAACGCCATATCACAGACACTGATAACACGTAGGGCCGTGTCTCTCAGATTTAACATTGTTAAACGATTCTTTTAAATGTTTCAAAAAGTTAAAAAGTTAAAGAGAGCCGTCACGAGCGATAGAAATTGTAATTTTCTCCTTGAAAGTTACATAACTCCTTTTATTTCATTTTAGCAATAACCTCTTTCTCTCTTAAAAACAATTGTATAAATACTATAAAACTTTTTTTTAACGTATTGTTGTACTTTCGTCTGCAGTCTTCTGAGGCACATGTAGAGCCAACTCATTAGAAATGTAATCCGTAAGTGGAAATTTAAGTTTCATGTTCTTTGTTTTTCTGTTTTTCTCTCTCTCTCTCTCTCTCCTTTCCCCCACCCTCTATCTTGTTCTTTTACATTATTTTCTCTTTCTTTCTCATTTTTCCTTCCGTCATTCTCCCTTTGTTTAGGCTTCCAGAATAGAAGGGCCGTGGCTGATTTGTCACACCTCCCCCCAATCAGCCGGTGATTTATACTTTGAAGTGGGATTTGGTTTCCATTCTATCTTTACATTGCTGACCCGTTACTCAGAGTAGCAATTTTTTTATTAGTATATTTCTATCTTTTTTTCCCTTCTCTCTCTTTTTCCTTTTCTCTTTCTTTTCTCCTTTTTCTTCATAAAAAATTCAATTTTCTATTAAAAATGAGGCAATTGGAGAAACTGTCCCGGGCGGTCCCGATTGGCATGTCTTGGGGTCCAGATGCGGACCGTGGTCTGGACTTCAGAGAAGCCCTGATCTAGAGTAAAGTAAGGATGATATAGAGCTGCTCACAAACACTGAACTGTTTATTATCTTCAATAAACAAAAAAATTAAAAAAGAAACAGGATATGTTAACCGAAAAGCACCACCCATGCCATGGAAGTGAAAGAATGAGCCGTTAGGGCAGTTATTCAAAGTGTTTGTTACATGGGAGCTTCAAAGTCCTTTATCACTTGCTATGCACACATACCAAGCTGAATGAGTATAGAGTATGGAGTCAACTGTCATCTTCTTTAAAAAGGCCCAACCCAACTAACAATTGGACGTTTTCTGAACGTTCTAAAAACGTTCCAAGTTGGTTTTTGGACGTTTTGTGAAAACGTTTTTTGGACGTCAAAATGTGGTAGGTTTTCGACGTATTTAAAACGTTTTATTGGACGTTTTAAAAACGTGTTTTAAACGTTAAAAGAACCAAAAAAAAACCTTTAAAAACCTTTCAGACATTCGAAAAGTCCAAAAACCTTTTGAAAACGTTCTAAATATATTGTTGACGTTGTTAAAAACGTTTGGAACGTTCTTAAAACGTTTTTAAAACGTTAAAATGCACTACAAACGTTTTAAGAACGTCTAGAAAACCTTTTAAAACACGTCTGGAACGTTTATAAAACGTTTTCTAAACGTCCAAATGTTCTACAAACGTTTTAAGAACGTCTAGAAAACCTTTTAAAACACGTCTGGAACGTTTATAAAACGTTTTCTAAACGTCCAAATGTTCTACAAACGTTTAAAAAACCTTTTAAAACACGTCTGGAACGTTTATAGAACGTTTTCTAAACGTCCAAATGGTCTACAAACGTTTTAAGAACGTTTAAAAAACCTTTTAAAAAACACGTCTAAAACGTTCATAAAACGTTTTAGGAGATTGTTCAGAAAACCTTTATAGAATGTCTGAAAATGTCTCGGGCGTTGAAAGAATGCGCAACAAACATTTAAGAACGCCCTGCAAAAGTGTTAAGAATGTTCAACAAATACAAATGGTATATGAAATAAATACTGGGTCACACATTTGATCGATTTCAGGATTTTATTATCAAACATAAATAAATGTTCAAAGACTTGGTAATAATAGTACATGTATTTCAAGGTTACTTATAAAAAGATACAATGTTCTCTGTAGGTTTCCGTAGTGATAAAGTATTCACAACTGAAAGTTTTCATAACACCATGTGGTATACGAACATCCAATAGACGTCTATTTCAGGCTGGTGATAGACAAGTGATATCACAAGGAGAAAATCTAGAGAAATACGGTTGAAAAATTGGCGTAAAATAGACTTAAATAAGATTATAAACAGCCAACAGAAATTTGGTTGGGATGGTCCATTTGAAACCACAGATACAATGGTTATTTACAAGAAAAAAATGTACAAGATGACGATATGTCATTATAGTAAGTGGCAAGTATGAATACTCAATATTACCAATCTATTAATAAAAAAGGCAAGTCTATGAATATATCTAGTGTAAAAAAATTGGCAGCACACATATTGCATTTTTGGTTACAACATACCCAACAAAAGTAACTTGAGTGATTTATAGAACCTGTAATTTCTTTGATTCCTGAAAAGATGTTGTTAATTCGTACCGAAAACATGTACCAACTAAATGACAAAAAAAACTGGGCATAATTGGTGTGATTGACCTCTGGTAAAACCTTAACGAGAACTGTATAGTATTACCATTTACTATATTGTCCTTTTGATCCCCAACAGATGTTGTAGTCAGGTCCAGATTTGTGCTATAAACGAGTTTTATCAGAAGCCAGCATTAGAACTTTCATCTTCCATGAAATACAAAATCCATCATATAACATAGTAACAATCAACACATAATTATTTACATTAATGAGATACAATTTGAAGATATGTCATATAACTGGCAAGTATGAAAACTTAAATTACCAATCTATACATAGGAAAGGCAAGACTATAAATATATCTAGTGTCATGAATTTGGCAGCACACGCATAGCATTTTTGGTTACAGCATACTCAACAAAAGTAATTCAAGTGATTTACGGAACCCGTAATTTCCTCTTTGATTCCTGAAATATGTTGTTAATTTGTACTGAAAACATGTACCAACTAAATGACAAAGAAAACTTGGCATAATTGGTGTGATTGACCTCTGGTAAAACCTTAACGAGAACTGTATAGTTTTACCATTTACTATATCGTCCTCTTGATCCCACACAGATTTTGTAGTCGGGTCCAGATTTGTGCTATAAACGAGTTTTATCAGAAGCCAGCATTAGAACTTTCATCTTCCATGAAAAACAAAATCCATCATAATCAACACATAGTTATTTACATTAATGAGATACAAGTTGAAAATATGTCATATAACTGGCAAGTATAAAAACTCAAATCTACCGGGCTATTTAGAGAAAAGGCAAGACTATAAATATATCTAGTGTTAAGAATTTGGCAGCACATATGTAGCATTTTTGGTTACAGCACACTCAACAAAAGTAACTTGAGTGATTTATAGAACCTGTAATTTCCTCTTTGATTCCTGAAAGATGTTGTTAATTCATACTGAAAACATGTACCAACTAAATGACAAAGAAAACTTGGCATAATTGGTGTGATTGACCTCCGGTAAAACCTTTATGAGAACTGTATATGTCTCAAATACCATTTAATATATTGTCCTTTTGATCCACCAAAGATTTTGTAGTTAGGTCCAGATTTGTTCTATAAATGAGTTTTATCAGAAGCCAGTATGTAACTACATAGCGAATCGAGAACAGATGTCATCAGCGTTTATCCTTTTTAATTCTCCATGACACCCTCCTCCTCGTCTTCAGTGGCATCTGCAACAGCAGCAACATCTTTGGCAACATCTTCGGCAGCGACAGCTGGAACTCTAGCCCCATCGGTATCAGGTTTCTGCAAATCAGAGCAAACAACCTTTATTTATAAATTAAATGTTCATTTCAACTAAACCATAAAAAAACTAGGGGGCATGATGTTCCCCCTCCCTAAAAACAGCGCCTATACAAGCTCATTTGGTGACAAACTGGCATAATGTAAATTATGAACCAAAATTATATCTGAAGAGGCTGCACATAAGTAAATATTATTGCCTGTCCACAAAATATTAAGTCTCGAGACCAATGCCTAAAAACTGACGTCTGGATAAGCTAGGGTGGCAGTGAGGTGAATCCGGCCACCCCTATCAACAAGGGCAAAACTGGACTAATGATGTGCTTCATGTACAATATTGTTTTACAGATATTGGGTCTATCCCTTTAAAAGGGAACATACACGTAACACCAGAATTTTCACTCATTCAATCAAAAGATAACTTTGAAATACACATTTTTTTAATGTCCAAACAAAAATTGGTCAAAAAAGGCTGAATGCCCTTTGAAATAGTAAATTGATCTGATATTCTCTTGCAACATATTTTTGTATTTTGATAGAAATCCACATAATATAAAGAGAAAAAAATAAAAAATAAAAAATAAAAACACAAACAAAAGTAAAAGGAATTTACCTTCCATTTCTTTCCTCCTGGAAGAAATGGGGTTCGCTTGAGAAAGTCCCCTACGACTTCTTCAATCTCCATCTCTTTGGCGCCCTGGTCGGTCTTCATGCAGGCTCCTGAAAGACGTAAGTGCAGACGCCATGGATCATTATATTAAAATTATTTTTGATGACACATTAAAATAAGACGATAAAGATTACACACCTTAAATGACAAATGGGTCATTCCATGGCAATTCGGACAATCAATATCATTACACTCCTCTCAAATGTATTAGGGGAAAATGGTATGTCGGTTCCCATGTTATGGCCCACCCCTTTTTTTTGTTTTGCAAAAATGGGCATTTTTGTATGAAGAAATACATGGATACACATCTGCACACTCTCACATAAGTAATTCCTTGTTCAGATGGGCATAAAACATAACTACTCCTTAGAGGCCAAATTCAACAGCTACCTTACAAGCAGAAAACAATGCTATTATGCGACTTCAAATGCAGCAAGGTTGCTAGAGACCATCAATGTCCAATTGATCACCAATCATTGTAACTCATCGGGTGAATCCAGAAACATATAAAATAAAATTGAAATTGGCTAATCATATACTAATTGATTACTTACTGACAATGACGGGAACAAATCTTGTTGACTTCAGACCACGCTTCCCCTTCCTCCCATTCACGTTGAAATCTGACCAAAGATTATTTGACCCCAGCTTTTTCATGATACGCCGACTTGTTTGGGCAATATTGCCCCCGCCGACTAGACTCAGGTAGTTGATCTGAAATTAAAAGTACCATTATCAATTACAATGCCGTAGATTCTCACATAAATAGGAGCCAACCGTCTCATTTCCAGACATTATTATGAATGTTTCTCCGCTAAAACCTTCACCCTGATGCGGTAAATATTAATTTATCATTTGCAAAATTCACAGGCTTTCACTTTTTTTTTTAAACATGGCTATAAAGTAATCAATGCATGTATAAATCAGAAACTCAGGATATTTCAGGTTTAGATAATTAAACCTGTACAAAAAGGAAAAACAAAGTCATTTGAATGGATGATCAAATAATGCCAAATTAGTATGCAAGTATTTTTAAACTTACCATTCTCTTCTTAAAATCAGACTCTACGAGTCTCATTTCGAGCAAGTCGAATTCACTCCCTGTCTTGAGCGGTTCTGCAAAGGGCTCCTGCAGGTCGGCAGGACCTGCCCGTAAACTCACTGATGATTTGGCAACCAGGTTTTCCAGCGTCTCCACTATCTGGGCCTGGACATCTTCCAGCTTCTGAAGTTTTTGAAGTACCTGCTGTTGAAAATTGTCTAGGAAAACAAAAGGAGTAAAAAAAAATACATTAACAAATTAGGTCATTTTGGTAGCTAAGAAGAGTATGTAATTTTAGTGTGACTGATATGTACGACAGCTTTTCAACTATCGCATTTCAGGAATACATCACCAAGCTGCAATGACAATACTTGTACAAAGCATCAGACAATGCAACACATACAGAAAGAATCTGAAAGCAATTTTGCAGAAAAATATACCCCTGCTTTTTTGATAAAAATAAATCAAAATTAAACACATCAAAAGAAAGTTTCCCCCTAAAGAACCCCATCAAATCTTCGAGTATAACAAATTATTCAAGTTGAAACCAAGCATTGGATATAGCTAGGGACGGGTTGTTAGGAAGCAGATTCTCGAAAATTAGTGACATCCGTGACTTAACGGCTGAATGATCACAACATGAACAAAAAATTACGTTTTTTTTTTCTTTTTTTCCCACTGGAAGATTTGATGGGGCTCTTTAGGGGGGAACTTACTTTTGATGTTGTATTTATATTGACAACCTCTCTCTCTTTTATCAGTGTAGCATCTTGGTAAAAAATAGTAAATTTTGTTTGTAGTTTAAATATGCTGTACTCCAAAATCTAATCAATTGACCTCCTATGAAACATACTATTAAGTTCTTGAGAAGAGATATTTTGTTTGTGAAATTCTCTACGTAAATACTTACTGTCCAAGGTTCTAGCTTTTGGTGTCGGCGGCTGGCTTTGGCGAGAAGTCGAAGGAGAGGGGAATGTAGTTGTAGATGGAGATGATCCCCTCTGGATTGGGCCCGTCGGGCTTAAGGGGACAAATCTGGCCATCATGGATGTTGATGACAATTTGGGGAGAGGAAGTTCCTTAGTCTTCGACTTATCTGCCTTTCTCGGGCTTCTGCGAAGTGGCTCAGGGTCACACTCCATATCTGGAAAAACATCACAGACATTAGAAAAATATCAAGCAAGAAAAGAATTTTTGAAAAATGTTCAAGCTTTATGAATTCATTTTGAGTTCAACATGTTAATTTTCAATTTTGATGAATTGGTACATTATGCCCCCCCCTCCCTCCCCCAGGTGCTATTAGGGTTAAAACATCATCTAGCATCCTTCTAGCATATAAATTCAATTGCAGCGCAGCACTCGACAACAAAGGCAGTGGTCTACTGTACTCATACAAGTAGCGTATGTTGATGCACACCTAGAGATTGACAATGTCCAGGCCAAAAATGCTAACAAAATTCTTTATGCTGGTGATTCGTTGTGTATATCAGCAGGGGTGGTATTCAGAAAACTCTCTTAACCCTAATAGCACCGGGGTATTTCAGACCTTGCTACCACCTTTGTTTTTGTTGTGTTTTTTTCGTAAAATTTATCATAGAACTATTTTGAAGCATAATTGTGCTATAATAAATTAATTTCAGCCAAAGAAAGTGAAAATAATCATATCTTTATGAATAAGGTGAGAAGAGTTTGTACACAAAATCACGTTTTTGAGCCATTTTCGTTTGGACGAGCGTGTATAAAAGGCCGTGCAGCATCATAACGGTATTCCTGATTTTCGCGAAAATGGTGTCAAAAGATGCGCAAGACTTGAAAGTAAAAAGTCAGCGAGCAGCGCGGTCAAAAAAAATTGCGCGGCGGAATGGTCGCGAACAATCTCGAGGGGGGGGGGGCATTATGGCCCCCCCCCCCCCAGGTGCTATTAGGGTTAAGTTAGCACTTAAAGTGGTACTCCAGGCTGAAATTGGGATGTTATGTAAAGTAGAGTAAAATTTAACAAGAACACTAAAAATTTCATCAAAATTGGATGAAAGGGTAAAAAAAAAAAAAAATCCACTTAAACATTTTTTCTAAAGTCTTTATTTTGTTTTTCTTATTTTGTTTTCTTGTTCAATTTCAATTCAACACGGACATAGGCAGACCACCCCCCCCCTTTTTTTGTTCATTTGATAGGGGGCTGGGGCGCAAGCCCCCTCCCCCTATTATTATTTATTTTATTATTTTTTTTAATTTGATAATTCTATATAACACGGACATAAGCGGACCCTGCAGGGGGGGGGGGGGGGGGGGGTCGTGGGGCAAGCCCCCCTCTCCCTTTTTATTTATTTAATTATTTTTTTATTTGATAATTCTATTAAACACGCCCCAGCTTGCGCCCCAGCCCCCTTTCAAATGAACAAACAAAAAAGGGGGTCTGCCTATCAAATGATAGGCAGACCCCCCCCCCCCCCTGATTTTGACTCCCGTGCAAATGTGTGGCTGTATTCACGTTTGGAAATGTGAAATTTAGTGGGCAAAATGGCCACGCGCAATCTAATACCAGCGGTGCGGATACGTGTGGGGAGTCCGAAACACATGGCCATCTTCACTGAAGACTTTAAGTCACTCGGTCATAGATCTACTAGACTAACTTACAGTTACAATGTACATGTAGACCTTTACCATATCAGAAATAAATTCAAGTTCTTTCAGTGATTTTAAGTAACTTGTTACTGTTAGGTGAAAGTTGGGTTAATTCACATCATTCTGGATTCAATCATACAACAATCAACAATAACAGTAACGCGTCTGGTTAACATACGCCTTTTTGTTTGGCATGTATCACATTGCATTCACACTCACAGGTTGGTTAAAAGTAAATTTTCATGCACGTTATTATCGCTAATGCATGAATGCAGCATTCAGACTAACTTCGGGAAGCTCCAACACCGGCGCGCCAACACTGCGCGCCGGTGTTGGAGCTTCCCGGAGTTACATGCAGACATGTCACGACACAAGCCGATACTCATTTAAATGTTTTCCCACATTTTACACGTCTCGAATTCACTCAAACAACATTTAAACACCTAACAGATATCAAAATGGTAAAATATCACTTACATTGGTGTTGCAGTCTCACAAATTAGGTAGATAGTTCAGGATTTCTTGATAGCTCTTGCAAAGGCACACACGGTATTCAATGGGAAAATTCTCAATGTAATTTTCACGCACATGGCCGGCTAGCTAGCTAGCCGGGCAATAACGCAGCCGGGCACGGCTAGCGCTGACGCCATCGATCAATCCTCGGCGGCGGCGGCCTCGTTCGTTGTTGTGTAAAGATGTAAGATAAATGATTTGAAATTACCGGTAATAAAATTGAGTATGTAAAATGTATAAAAATGTGTTTTGCTTGTGTATTTTTGTTTATGAATTGTGTATGCATTTATATGATAAAACAAACAAATCTCGTTTTCATTTCAATTCAAGAAATCGCCTACAGTATTTTAGTGATCTGTTTTCATTTGTTTTTATTTATCCTTAGTAGTTGGACGTAGAAAAAATATGATGCTTAATTCTGGTATTTGTTTAAAAAAAAATCTTAGTTGATTTATTGAATTGGACGTATATAAAACGTTCTGTAAACGTTATGTACAAAACGTTTATTTTGTAACGTCCACAAACGTTTTGTAAACGTCCTATATCAAACGTTCTGTAAACGTCCTATATCAAACGTTCTGTAAACGTCCTATACCAAACGTTTAATTTTGTAACGTCCAAAAAACGTTTTTTAAACGTTCTCAAAAACCTAAACTTTGACGTAAATGAGAAGTCCAAACTTTAATGTTATATAAACGTTTTTAAAACGTTCATTTAGGACGAAGACGTACAGGACCTAAAAAAAACGTTTTGAAAACGTTCTGAAAACGTTCTGTGTTTGCTGGGAAGTCATATTCTGTATCAAAACAAGTGTCTAAAATGTTTGCACGTTTGTCAGAACTGTGCAAAATATCTATTTCTACAACTTTCACATCCTATTAAAATTGAGGGGCAAGGAATTTTAGATGCAGTATGGTTTATCAAGTCAGGTTTTCAAGTCAAGTATTCAAATGCTAACAAGAAAAAATTATAGAACTCCTATAGGTTATGCAATTACATGTACGTTATTAATTATAATCATGTATTATAACTGATATTCAAAAGGCAGTATCAAATGTACTTTTTGCCAAAGAAATATTTTTTCCAGGGCTCTTTTAACCTAGGAGTGGTTCAAGAATTACCTCCACAATAGAAAGCAATACGTACTCATAGACGATGCACATTATTCTATAAAGACTATTGAATGTGGTGTGCCTCAAGGTCCTATTTTAGGTCCATTTCTTTTTATTGTATATATCCTCAACAACCCTGTCCTTCATTTTGTTTGCTGACCACTCTAACATTTTCTTTTCTTAACAAGCCACAGACATTTTACGGAGAACGATTAGCTCTCAATTACGAGTAGTAGCCGACTGGATTAAGGAAAATAAATTGTCATCAAATTTACAACAAAAAAAATATATATATATGCTCTTTAGTAGTTTTATTGATAACTTTCAATGTGATAATTTACATTACCAGGGGTACAAAATATAAAAAATAGCCGATGTCAAAGATATTTCTATGCTAATTTTCTGTTATTTCATTATGTCTAATATTGTGATTATCTCATCTTTTTTTATATTATGTGGAAAATGAAATAAATTTGCTCTGCATAGAGCGACTACTGCTACTATTATCAAGAGATCTCTATTTTTTACCTATAATCCTGCTTGTTCTCTGATTCTATGAACATTCTTTTCACATTCTGTTTTATTAGCTTAGATTAATTTGATTCTAGTTATAAAGATACATAATCAAACACTACATGTTGATAAATTTACTAAAATGTAAAAGGATAAAAACTTACTACTTACATTTTCACAGTTTGCTCACCTCAGCTACCTGATAGAAGAAACCAACTGGAAATTAATCATTTTTGATGTGTCTGGAAAGTCAATAAAGATCCTTACTATCTTGCAACCAAAGACCTTGAAACCACAAAATATTAGCCTGGAACATTCTATCAACTGTATTCTTCCTATGTTTCAAAGTTCATTATATTTCAACCTTCGTAACACACATGCTAGTCTTTATAAAGAGCCCTTATCATCTAATGACTAACAAATAGTGAGAGCATTATATTTAGAGATTATATCTGTATATATTTAAGCTAATTTGAGGTGCCACAAACTGCCAATAATATGAGGAGCATGCATGTAAGCAGAATCACCTCCGTCAAATATTGAGTTCAACCCTGAAATGTATTGCGCACATCTTCAAAATGTCTCTAAAAAGAAACTACATATAATTACAGAAGGGGAATAACTACAGCATCATTGCGCAATACCACAGGCAGGGCGGGAGGGTGGCAAAACAATTTATCCTATAAAGTCTCCTATTACATTCCCATTTCCCATTTTCATTGTAATTTTTTTGTCAAGTTTTGGGCACAATATAAGGAAAGATTGTACTACAAATGCATGTTACTTTAAAACAGCCTGACAACCTGTTATTACTTTGAAATTGAAGCAACCTTACAATAAAATAAAGCTCAAGGTCATTGGGAAAGGATTTTTCATACAATGAAATCTCGCTTTGATAAGAGGATCTGTAATCTGTTTATAAACATCATTGCCTGACAACTCTGGCAGGAGAGGGCGGTATGATTGGTTTTAGACCAGGTCTAGAGGCTAGATACTCCTGATCTGCACACAGCTACATGTACATAATAAAACAACTACCGGTACTAAATCTATTCATTCCACACAAACCAATGTAAAAATCCATTCTTTCAATAAATATTGTATGTGATTTATCATCTGGCGAGCAATATAAAGACACCAATCCATTTTTTTTTGTACATAAGCAGGGGCTATAAAATGAATTGTATAAACCATAAAACCACTACATATGTATACATAACACACTTGTATCAACCATGTACTGAACTACTGATACAAGCCTTGCCCTTGCACAAACTCATGCTGCTAAAAATAATACCTAACCGACACAGGCAACACTGAAAAAAAAAAAAAAAAACATGTCTGTTCATATACTACTTCCAGAGACAAGTCTACCTAAAACCAATCATACTAACAAATATATAGTGTATCATGTGATACACGTGGATCTTCAAACTTTCATTTACCCAAAGTAAGCACCTCACTAGCTAAAAATTGTATTTTTTTTCAAAGGGCCCAAAATCTGGAACAGTTTACCAGTACCGGTATATATATCAAATCTAGTCCATCACTAAATGTCTTTAAAAGGAGATATAAATCCTTATTACTCAGTAGATATATTAGCAATGTTTGATCAGGTTTTTTTTTTTTTTTTTTTTAGTGTGTGGTTGTTTACTTGTTTTGCGTGTTGTCTTTGTCTTTCGTCAATTTAAGAAACAAAAACAATTTTTTGTTTTGTTAATCTTTTGAGTATATATGCTTGTACAATGTACTTATTCTGTAAATCTTCGATCTGGTCGTGTTATACTCTCTTCTTATCCTAATTTCAAATTTTCAGTTTTGTGTAGGTGGCAGCACTAATAAGGCATTTCCTTTCTAGCTGTCTCCTCATTCTCATAAATACTCAATTTTCCCTATATTTTGTCCAGCTTACCTTTATGAAGTATATTATATTGTAGGATTATCTTTGTAATGTATGTTTATTTTGACTACCGGTATATATTGTGATATTGTATGTTATTGTATCTAAAAAAAAAAAATTATGATGAATGAAATAAATTTCATTATCTATCTATGTCTCAAGGTAAATATTCATATGATGACAGGAAGCATGGACACAAAATGATACACCTTTCCAGGGGATCTAAGCACTTCCTTAAAAATGATTTTGATTTTCAACAAAATATATGGCATAGACAAGCTTCATCTGTGCAATAACCTTAAAATTAAAGATTGCATATAAAACAATAATGGTATAAAGAATATTTCTAGATTGACACTCTTCAATATAACTACGCATAAAGTGAGTCATAAATACATGTACATGCAGGGGGCAGAAAGGAGTGTGTCATCAGAAGATCAATTTAATATTTCATTTTTTTGTAAAACGACCCTTTGACAAAGAAGAGGTAAAATGCCTATTTTTTGTATTTTGCAAGGGACATTATAATAAAAATATTGGAGAAAGATTCAGTGCGTTATGTAGCTACATCCTGAAACCAGCAGAAAACAAAAATGCTCCTTTTTTAAAAAGTTTAAATTATCTTTGAGAAAGTAGAGTATGATAGGCTTTCTTGTGACCCCTTTAATGCAACTATTAATTGTAACAAGCAGGCCTATCAGATTCTGTTTCATAAAGAAAATGATAGTTTTAGTAGAAAGGTAAAGGAGAGCATGCTAGAGAATATATAATGAGGCCTTTAAAAAAAAAGATGTTGTATTGCCCTTTAGGTGTCAAAACATGGGTTGGTCGGTCAGAAATCTTTTTTTTTGAACGTTTTTTAATTTTCCTTCTCCTTCTTTGTGCTGATATTTCTCAGTTTTTAATACTTTAATTTTTTAAACTCTAAAATTGATTTTTCGCATCCTACCAGGTACCCATTTGACCCTGGGGTGGAGAGGAGCAATGTAGATAAAATGCCTTGCTCAATGACATGATTACCATGCCAGCCGGGATCAAAGACAGGACCTTTGAATTATCGTTGAGTGATTAGAAAACTCAACTACGATACCTCTACAAACAAGCCTTTTATTAAGTCAAAGCAGACCGGGAGCCAAATATCTGAAAAAGCGGCTCCCGGTCCTTAATTTTTTTAGAGAACCGGGAGCCGTTTTCCAGGACCAGGAGCCGTTTCCAAAATGGATGAAAATATGTATTCTTTTAAATTATTTGTTAAACGTTACCTTTTATTTATACATACGGTAGTTTAATTTCTAGTTTACATTTTGAGCACTCTAATATTAAATCACTCATACCTTGGATAAATCTGTCATATGTAGTTGTTGTAGTTCATGTTTAATACTATTTTCATGCCGTTAAATGTCAAAAATTGAAAAATGTTAGGAAGGGGGGAATTAAATTATTTTTATAAAAAAAATACTTAAGAAAAACCATCTACAAATGTATAATGACAATGCAGAGCTGCCAACCTGTCACTTTCAAAAAACATATTATTCAGCTTGAAAAAGCATATTTTAGTTAAAAAAAACAGATTTTGCCTGTTTAACTTGTTTGTTATTTAGACCTGTCACTTAAAAAAAAAAAAAAAAAAAAGATTTGTTAAATATATTTACCTATTTTATCAGAAAAATCCATTATTTAAAACATCACAGAATTTTAGTCAATGAGTATGAGGGCATGGGAATCAAGGCAAGTCTGTAGTTGCAATCAACTTTGTACATAAAGTCAATGCATCAGCAGGTCCGGTGTTCTGTTTTTCATTTGGCTTTTTGAAGATACCATTACATCCGAAGGGCATTGCGATAGGCAAAAAAACTGGCAACAAAATCGCTGATTTCTTGATTTTTAGCGCTTTTTTGATGAAACTGTTTCTTAAAACTGGGCTAAACCCCTGTGAGCTTTGGAAATATGGCTCCGATTCCGCATTTTTGACAGCAAAATTTGGCTTTTGGGATGGATTTTTGGAAGTTACATCGAGACTTTCTTGTACTGACACTGTGTGTGTAGTGCAGCACTGATGTCATTTGTGTGTGTATGCATGGCCTGGGGAAATGCGCTCGTCTTTGAGTGGTGTACATCCCCTGTATTGTGTGCTCCGTACTCCGCTAGGAGTAGGAGATAGCGGCCGCTCGTATTTAGTGCTGCAATTGTTTCTGGGCGATTTTAATTAGGATTCTCATTATATAATGATTTGTTAGGGTTCATTCAGTCCACGTTTAACTCGTGTCAAGTAAGTTTTTGTCACATTTGTGAACATTTAGTGCTAGACATGTGGAAGTTTATGAAACAGAAAATGTTAATTCTCCCAGACCGGGCGCCAGAAATAAAAATGGACCGGCGCCCGGTACTCATTTTCCCCGTCTTACCGGGCGCCAAAAGTCAGGGACCGTGGGGTAAAAATCGCCCGGCGCCCGGTTAATAAAAGGCTTGTCTACAAATGTAGTAATAAAAGTTAAAACTACCAACACTGCGGGTGACAAAATAGGCCTTGAGAGGGCACTTGTAGAATTGGGTTGGGGGGGGGGGGGGGAGGGGCAGAACTAAGAGTAAGAGGTAGGGGCCGGGCATAAAAGCCAGAGTTTAATTGTTTTATAGAATGGTGAATTAATTAAAACAGCCCAAATAACAAAAATTTAAAGTTTCTCGTCCCCGCCTGCCTCCTTTTATTAACTATTTACTATTCAGAAGAAAAAAAGCCTCCCCCCCCAAAAAAAAAAGAGCCTGTGATATACATTTTGTTTAGATAGCTTCTAAAGTGATAAATATCATTTGATTTGTCATACATTGCATCAGACAGTATACTCACAAAGCACAATATCTGTGAATAAATAGGCTTAGCCATGCAGCTACTATTAGCATGGCAGCCATCATGGAAAAAAATAACTAAAAATTGCAAAAAGTAAATAGTAATTAATGCCCTGCCCCCTCCCTTTTAAAACAAGTCCGGAACGAGAAACACATTATTTTTATTATTTGGCCATATTACAATTGTTATTTCGGTTTTCTTTATTGATAACTGAATTTTCTTGTATGACTGAAGATACAGGGTGTATGGCATTTTATGAACGCCATAAAACAACTACCGGCAAACAGAAAGACTGGTCAGTGAGAAGTCAGAGTCAGAGCAGGTCACAGCAAGGTCTCAAGTTGTGTAGTTCAAGTGTATATTACTGACAACCATGCTTTGCTTGTTTAGCACAGCTGATATTGTTTTGTTATATGCTCCATGCCATGGCACTTGTTGAAATTTGCATCTACTGCATTGAAGACAATTAAGTTATTGTTTCATAACTGCATAGATCTATTCATGAATCTGTGATTCTGTGTTTGTATGCTCGATTTCATTATGACTGTTTGAGTGTGCATATGACTATGAGTAAACGAGCGTGATAAATTGTTCGAGTGAGCTTTGCGTCTTGCATGCCATAACTTTGGCAATTAAGTGACCCATTAGTACGCCGTACGTTCCCAAAGTTAAAATGACCGCTCGGAAGTGGAAACGTCAGCATAGTTGAGAGCAAAAGCTGCATGAGACTGAGATGGAGAGCGCGAGTGAGAAAAAACCCTAACAGTAACACGCTACGTCGCTTAGTACATCATACATCATGTACTGAAAGTATAGTTCAATTCTCATGACATATGACATCCTATCTACCATTATAACATAATATTATTCCTGAACCCCCCCCCCCCCAAAAAAAAAAAAAAAAAAAAAGCACACACACTACCGCTACCATGAGACAATCATTTAAGTTAACTTGTCTTTACTTGTTAGAGATTTGTCAGTTTGAAATTGTATTAACATGCATTACTAATAGTTCCAAGTCCCCTTCGCCAGAACCCAAACATATCAAGACATTCTTTCCTGATGCGATCAGACTATGGAACTCCCTCCCCTCCCCTCCTGTTTTTTAGCCGCACATAGTGATAGTATCAACTTGTAGTGAGATTTTTTACTTCCTGCACTATTCATCTGGGCACTTGACAAGCACAAGTACGATAATACGCCAACGGAGGTCTGTACTTTACTGGAAGAAGAAGAAGAATACTATAATAAACGAAGCGATCATAGCTTCATCAGTGTTCAATTCATAGTCATATACAACATCATCTGATCATGTGCAATATGATGACAAGTAGGCCTACGTACAACTCAAACTAAAACAAAGCTGAATTACTCACCATATACTCCCTATTGGCTACACATTAGAATGATCAGAACGACCCTTAAACATAAATTTTTGACGAAGGATTTTTCATTCAGAAGGTCTTTGAACAGTCGAAGATAATAGCGAAGGCCGAAGGTGCAGTGTACAAACAACACATGTGCATAACGACAAGACGCTTCCGCATGTATACGGTAGATTAGATCCACGTGTATAATGTTTACAAGTTGAAGAGATGTGGATCACGTGACCTTAACTAAGACAAGAGAACGCTGAGGTTTTACATCTAACGGTATATTCACTGAACTTTTAACAAATGAGAGTTTTGCAATACATTATCCAAGAAAGAATTATCAAAACATCTCAGGACAACTCGTACCATACATTCTCGTTACATGGATAGCCGCGTATCAAGCTAACTATGAGTATGAACATGATGAATGAGGGCAGAGCTGACTCTCCGGTCCCACCTATGGAAAATCGCCGTAGTGATTCGCCTGCTATGCCTCCAACTCCGATGATATGGTTTGAATTTCTATTGAAGCCAGGGCTATTGGAAAGTCATCTCAGCAGTGAGAATCCAGGTTCGTGAATTCATCTTACAAGATATGCATCATATATGATGCCCCTATTGTACTCTGAAAGATAATGCCAATTTAATTATGTTTATAAGAATGAGTTTTTTTGCGTTGAAATAATTTTTATTTTCTCGCTCTGGCCTCTCGAGAGGTTTATTTTCTCTTAGACTGAACAACAACAAAAAATAGTTTACTCTAGAGACTAGACCTATTAAATGATTTAGATCTGTTGTTTTTGTTGTAAGACAGCCTAGTAGTGATATTTATACAGTTCATTGAAATGAAGTTCTTAATTCAGTGTTTATATAATAATAAACATTTATAATTCCAGATTTCATGTAGATATATATTACTAACTAGTATAAGTCAATACTCAATAGACCACCAAATCAAATATATATAGATCTTGATCTGTGACTCTGCCCCTTATATTTAATTCTGCAGGTTGAATACATTTGGGAAATAGACCTTTACCATGACTTAATTATTATAGATCTAGAGTCTACTCAGTTTGTGTCTTTATGTACATGTGTGTGTCACCCGTCTTCAATTCTTTGCAGAACCATCAGCAACTCATCTCCTTGAGCAGTTTGTAGACCAGTCCATCAAAGAGGCAAACAATGAAGAATCTCCAAGTCAACTGCGGAAGATCCACTCCCTCAAGGTCATGGCTCTCAAGGTGGCAGCCCATCTCAAGTGGGACTTCTCTTTCCTCCAAACAAGGTATCAAAGCCCAAAGAAAAATGAATGATTTAAAAATAAATATCAGTACACTTGTATATAAATGTTTTTTATTAAACTCCTTTTGATAGAAATGCGAGATTGCGCGAAACTAATTTCCTCAGAAAAGATCTTTCTTTGATTTTTTTTTTATTTTGTTATTCCTTTCCTTTCGAGTTTCAAGTTTTTGAGGTATCCCAAAGGAAGCCCCCTGTCTGCTCCTGAGAGACATAGGAAACTTGTTTCCAAGAAACCTTTGTACAAAACACAAGCTGGTTTGTCAGGACGGTGCCAATTTAGAATTGACAGGACTCGGTAACCTGGCATGACACTATTCTTTCTTTAACAAAAAAAGTATAATAATTATTCAAAAGAAGAAAAAAATAACTACCAGAAAACAAGAGAAAATTCAGTTGTATTATTACATATGATAAAAAGAATATAAACAAATTTGTTAGTGATAATAGTCATAATTGACTGATTGCCATAAAAACGCTATCCAACAACAACAATCATCGCATACACTTGTGCATCCAGAAAATTAATAGATACACAAGTGTACCATCCCCCTTATTCTGATTTTAAAGGTTTTAAAGTTCATCTCATTTTGTTTATATTTATTCATGTATTTTTGAGATCATGAGTAAGAACATTTCTGAATCAAGACAATAGTACATGAGAGATCAAGATAATGACTTGTGATGGAAGACATTGAACATCACTCATCAAACAGGGGATTTAGAAGTACAAAATATATTTAGCTTTCACTTGTTTTCAACCTGCAGTCTTCCCTTGTACATGGTGCATAAAGTTCTCAAGGATTTTGTTGAGTGGGTTTCTCCTCCGGAGCTTAACATCCAGCCAACCACAGATGTGTGTAGCTTAGATGACTCTGTTCTTGTCGCTTTGACAATCTACAATAGATGGTGAGTAGGTTGGACAAGCCTGTTTTTTGTTTCTTTTAAAATCTGAATATCCTTGAAAGGGGACAATCAATAATACTGTGCTCTTTATACATGTATTAAGTGTACTGTGGCAATCGTGCCCCTATACCACGGGTGGCCAACCCGCGGCCCGTGGGCCGCATGCGGCCCGCGAGCTTTTCTGGTGCGGCCCGCGGAGCATTAAAGAAGTGATAATAAAAAAAACTCATAAATGAAATGCGGCCCGCATAGCAGGGATGAAATAGGGTAAAACATTTACAAACAGCTATCTCTATTTCCATAATTTGTTCCCATCATTCACAACATATTGAATCGTTACGTGATTACATTACATTAACGACATTAACACCCGGGGGTGGGGGGGGGGGGTATTCATATAGGGTGTACCGCTCTAATTGGTGACTATGTCACACAATATTCCTAAACATGGGTCCCACTTCTAACAAAAATACTATTAAAAATGGGTCCGTTTCTTCAAAATTTTCGGGCGTTTGCCATGCAAACACCCACCCAAAACACCCGAAAATTGTGGAAAATTGGTCTTTTTTTCGAGAAAAATGACCCCTAATAATGGATAGAGGTTTCGAGGCTTGAGCGGCACACCCCCGTCCAAGCCAAATCTTAGTATCCCCCCCCCCCCCTAGCCTATAATCTAGGCGGAGTGCCGAGCTTTTTTCTTTGCTGCTAGACTAACCCTAAGCAGAACGTCTGATACGGCGAGACTACGAACCGTGAGTCGCGAAGCGGCTCACCGCCTATAACCACTGGTCTAGCTTTAGTCGTTGTTTTTTTATTATCGACCTTGAATCCGTGGCAGTTTTCGTACGAAAAACTGCCACGGATTCATGGTCGATAATAAAAAAAACAACGACTAAAGCTAGACCAGTGGTTATAGGCGGTGCGCGGCTCACGGTTCGTAGTCTCGCCGTATCAGACGTTCTGCTTAAGGTTAGTCTAGCAGCAAAGAAAAAAGCTCGGCACTCCGCCTAGATTATAGGCTACCCCCCCCCCGGCATTAACATCAATTGCCGTGTTAATTTCATTTTGTACATAATTATACAAATTAATGTTGTGAATCGAGAAATATGTTTGAAATGCCATACTTGTCTTGAAACTTGCAGCCCTTTTCTCCCGCCGTTTTTTTTCTTCACTGCTTTTTTTGTTTGCTTGTTTGAGTATTTTTTTTTTCGGGGGGGGGGGGGGGGGGGGGGGGAGAAGACTACCTATGGCCCGCCAAGTAATGCCAATCGTTAGCTGTGGCCCGCGAACTTTAAAAGGTTGGCCATCCGTGCCCTATACTATATGTAGAAGATGACCTTATTATTGTTACATCGCTTTTGTGAAAATATATTGCAACTTTGCAAGTATAAATACACTCTCATTGGATGATTATGGAACTGACTTACTTGTGAGTAGACTAGTTTGTAACATTATCATCAGTTTTGCATTTCCAGTATTAACTATTTGACATATTAATAATAATAGTAATAATAATTAGATTAATTCATATAGCGCAGCTACTATATAAATATACTCTACTGCGCTGTGATGAAAACAAAACTCCTAATCGTGCTAATTTACAGGCACATAATAACAAAAAGAACTATTCAAAAGCTCCTGCAAACAATTGTTTCTTCCGATGCTATAAGATGAAATTTGTTTTTTGTTTTTATAGGAGTGTAAGAACATTTGTGGAGAGATCCGTCCCCTCCAAGCTCATCAAGACACCACCTGGTAATGTTCCTGGGTAAGCTTTACAATTTACACTTATCATTTTACAAGGTTTTGTTCAGGTATTGAGGTATTACATGCAGAATTATCATAACATTACAATGTTTATCAATGTTTGGATATGCTTGGATTGCGTACTTTGGTGAGGTGTACATTTCAAGTCAATCATATTCAATCCTAGCCTCCTGCACTGTAATTAAAATCATGTTAGATGAGACATTCTCTTACAAACCAGACAGAAAACAAAGAGATATGTTTGTGTTAGTGTTAAGGCTTTGCTTTCTTGTATATTTTATCTTTAAACCATTTAATTATAGGTACCGTAATTAACGGTGTATAAACCACCCTCGTGTATTAACCGCACCCCTCTTTTTCGCCCTTAAAAAAAAAAAAAAAAATTTTTTTTTTTTTTGCCGACTCTGTCGGCAGCAAGCCAGGTCCATGTTAAAAAACCCACGCGGGAAGGCCTTTCATTTAACTGCGAGGTGCAGCTGAATGTGTAAGATCATTAATGTAAATTAAAAAACAGTAGAGGACCTAGGATAGAACCTTGTGGTACGCCATGTAATAGAAGAAAAATTGGAGGAATTATTATTATAAACTACATATTGAGATCTATCAGAAAGATTACTTTCAAACCAAGATGACAGACAAGTTTGAGTGTTGTTCTAGTTTCCGAGTGGTGAGTCAACACACCGATTACTGAGCTGGGAGACATTGCCAGGCATAGCGCCAGATGGAGCGGCATAAATCGAAACTTTAAAAAAAAAAAAGTATTAAAACATATATACAAAATATATAAATCAGAACTATATCCCATATTTGGTAGGGAATCACTTTTATGTCAGTCAAATTCCAGTATTCTGGTCAAGAAATAATAATTCAATTAACAATTTCTACCATAGGAATTTTGAAAAAAACTTTTACAGGAAATCATTCACAATTCTATGAAATTGTAGAATTTTATCTAACCTATCAAATAAAAGATGTACAAACCATATTTTTATCGTTTAGGAGTAATGTTGAGGTATATTATTTTTTTCTTCAGTGCCTTCAATGTGGCTGGTGTAAATGATATGGTCATGAAAACGGTAAGTTTCTATATGGTATTCTCATTCTTCCACTGATATATGCGTACCTCTATTAGTTAAGAGCAATGACAGAGGGTCAGTCAGGGACAAAACTTTACATTACTTCAAAGACCCAGTCGGAAGTGAAGGCTTAGTATAAGCCATAGATTTCAATAATATAAATTATATTATAGTATTAATGACTGCTTTGAGAGAAATAGTTGTTTTTATACGCTCTCGGGAATGTTAGAATTGTGCTATTGCCCGAGGCGTGCCGAGGGCAATAGCCCAATTGTAACCTTCCCGAGAGCGTGTAAAAACAACTATTTATTGCAATGCAAGGCCAGTGCGCAATGCCAATGCATAGGGTTGTGTGCACTCTGAATTCCGTGCAATCTCTATGGGAAGGATTTTAGCACTAGACCTACTTACTAGAATCTATAGGCCTAGACTTTTGAAACAAAATTATGGAGAATTTAACGTACCCTTTTTGGTGCTCTGTCTAGCATGTCCCTGCTGTCAGCAAGTCTTGCATTTGATCATCATCAAGAAGTTGAAATCTTGGGAGAGTTTCTTCCGCCATTTTTGCCTTCGGTTTGAGATTACCAACCAATTCTTCGCACACGTACAGTATCCTCGATCGCTCAAACCAGTTTTTAACATGCGAACCTATGGGTATTTCACCAAGACTGAACTATTTCCCCAGTAACCATGGTAACTGGAATTTTGCGGGGATTTTAGAACTATTACATAGGTTTGGAATTTTACCGGGAATTTTACAGGAATAGTTAAAGTTTATGAATGCAATTTCGACCAATCAGATGGCTGGATTTCTTAAGTGAGGTATATAAACTAATTTAGTGTCTGTCAGAGGTGTAACAGCTTTCTGAAAATTAAAATATAAAACTGTGAAAATCAGAAGTTATTGACCTGAAAACTCGACTTAATGACATCATATTAAAATGTTGAGTATAAATATTCACAATGATTAAGCATGGCTCATCGCCTTAGCTATATTGGTGCGACGATTGGGTCCACATGTTATTCTTGTTTCTTAATTTTGTGATGTCATACAAGTTAAAAATTAGTTTAATACTTTTAGAGGCAATATACTTTCTAAAACCCTGTTCCATCATTTCCTGTCATGACAGTGAAGTAACAAAATTAAATTAACGGAGAATATTAAAGTTTATATATATGAATGCACCCTGCAGGATATATAACTATTTTCTCTGTGCACACAGGTTAAAGATACTCTCCCTGATTCCCTCAACTTCTTGGAGCGATGTCTACCCCTCGATCGAGACATCTACTTCCCAGACACCCATACCTTCATTGGCATTGACTTCGTCCCAGGATCGTCCTCCTCCTCACCCACCCCATCATCATCATCATCATCCAACGCTAACAGTTCTCCCATCAAGCTACCTGCTCCACATCACCAAGGTATCAAGGTCACCAAGGAAGAGTTCCTCTGGCAGTTGAACTATGACCTCGGCTGCTACTGCTTCCATCAGCAGCAGTACGGCAAGGCTGCGGACATGTTCCAGAGAGTACAAGAACTCTCTCCAAAGGTAAAAACTAGGAGCTGAAATATCATTATGCCTCTGCAACGAAGTAGATGGAGGAATTATGTTTTTGGGTTGCCTGTCCATCCGTCTGTACGTCCCGTTCTCGTTATCTCAAGACCCAATTGATAAATTCAATTCAATTCAAATTCAAAGTTTATTCAACACTCTTCATAAAAACATTTAAAACATACAAATACAGAATGGAATAAGAAAAAAACAAGAAAGTGATAACAAATTACAATGGCAATTTATAAGAGCATTTGGGATACGGTAGGCAGAAAGGAGGGATTCCTTATATGAAAAATACAGAAAAAAAAGAAACCAGAACAAAATTCCCGCCAAACTGGAATCATATATGAATTGAATAGATGTTGGGGTCAAAGGTCACAGGGCTAATTATGTATGAGTTCGTAAAATTGCTCTCAGTCTACAGTCTCAGTATACAAAACATAATTTTATTTTAAACATACACTTTCATGCTTGTTTGACACTGAAAGGCTACCTAAGAGAAACTAGTAAAATTGGCCTTCACAAGGACTTAGTCATTTTATATTCTGATATGCATAGAAGAGATGACTAATAACTATATAACAATCGATTATTACTGATACTATTTTCTCAATTTACAATATTAAAATGTAGTCTGTACTGCAATGCCTTTCTTAAAATTGTACACATTTGTGCAGCTTTAGGAGACAATTCATCACCAAAAGTAAAATGTGCTTGTGTAAATTAGTAATTGTTCTTTCTTCATGTGTTTATCATTAGGTTGAAACCTCCTTCTACTGTTCTCCTGAAGGCTCAAAGCTTGAAGGTTATCTCGCTGCATGCAGTGCCCTGATTGGTCAAAACCTAAACAGGCTTCCATCCAACGAGCCACTACTCTCCAGATGCGAGGCTAGCAAAGCAAGAAACTATCAGGTGTGTATCCAGTAGGCTTACGGTTGCACCATGTGAGAGAGAGGGAGGATTGAGGAGTCCTGAAAAGGACTCTCTGTAATCAGGTGTGTGTTTAATACCTGACAGCGAGAATTACATTCAAGTTATTTTCAGTAGTATGTGTAGTTGGAGATATAGAAATGAAAGGAAACTCCTATTAGAATGATTGTAATATAGGTTACCTGCACCCATTATATTCTGTGAGTTACAGGAATCACTAAAACTATTGGTCTTCTTCAGCTCCTACCTTCATCATTCCCAAATCCTGTAAACAGGCTGGTTTCAAATCCTTTCAGTGCTTAGCCCCACGTCTCTAGAACAAACTCCCCTCGTTCTTATGAAACAGTACTTCACTAGATTTCTTCAAAAAACAACTGAAAACAACATATCTGTACAACTCCTCTTAACTTGTTGATAGTCTAAGAGACAGTGCCTTGTATATAAAATCCAATTATTATTATTATTATTATTATTATCTCTCTCTCTCTCTCTCTCTCTTTTTCCCCACAGGACATTGTGTCCATCCTCCTAGAAGATAACTTCAAGCAGGAGCTCCCTACCTGGTACAGAGAATGCCTGGGTGACGACATAGCCAAATCGGCCATCACTCCTGCCAAAACCAAACAGCAGGTGGGGCTGTGCAATGCGGTACGATGGGCAGCAGAGGGTAGGTCAAACCTCGGCGAACTTCAGACGACCCTTCGACACTCTCCGCAGGAAGCAAGACAGTTCTTTGTAGAGGTAAATTGTTTGGTTAAAGCAGAGCTGCCAACCATTACGTTTTTCCCAGATTTATTCTCTGTTTTTTCTCCCAATTACGATGGTACATTTTTTCTTTCTTTTTCTTTTTAATATTTTGCACATCAACCAAATGCCCTAAAATGTTGATTACTACTTCAATAAACAAAAAAGAAGGAAAAACAAAATTGAAAGGCTTAATTGTTCTCAAAAAGAATGAAACACTGATAATACCAAACAAAAAAAAACCTTGTTGTAAATAAACTATAGATCCTAATATGGAAATATCAGCATGAGGAATGGACACTTCTGCATTGGAAATGTGTTCCGTGTGGTTGTAAGTTTCATTTTAATGAATTTCTGTTTTTTGCTTGAAATTCCTTTTTTTTGCCATCGTGGTTCCTTTTTATTTGTTGCACAAGGTTGGCAGCTCTGTTAAAGACCTGTGGAGTGTGATACCTGGACGTAGCTAGGGTCATAGATTTATTTTTTAAATGCTTTGAAATTTGTATGCATTTAGTTTGGTGGAGAAGTGAAAAGTATTTGTTATACATTGCTGTTTGTTATTCTTATGGGGCCTTGCAAGAAAGTTGCAATCAATTTCAAGTCCCCCAAATCAAGTGTAAGTCTTGCGATTAATTGCAAATTTGCAATCGATTGCAACCCAACTTTCTTGCAACGCCCCATTAGTAAGAGAGAGAGAGAGAGAGAGATCTTGATTTAGTGAACTGAATTTAATTGTTAACTTTAATCCTAACAAAATCCTTGAAATTTAGGAGACTAGTAGTAGTAGGGCATTGCAAGAAAGTTGAGTTGCAATCGATTGCAAATATCAGTTGCAAATTTTGCAACTTGCAATCTTATCACAACTTTCTTGCAACACCCCATTGGTATTGGTGTATTTGTATGTAATCATTGTAATGATTTTTTTCTTCTTCTGGTGATGCACAAACAGATGAACCAAATCATAATCGAGTTCAATGTTTCAAACCAGTAAAAGAATCATCCATACTGTGACTTAGACTAATGTATGATTCCAAATACATGTGCTCATTAATTATTTCTTCTTTTTTCTTTTCCAAATTGTGCATTTCAGTGTGTTGTGAAGACATTATCATCGAGTACTGAACAACAGAAATCAAATGTCAAGTCACTTCTGAGGTAATTAATCTTAATTTAATCTAGTAGCTCTTGTTGGAATGCTCCCCAGGGAGTGGAGAAAGTGCATACATTGTGTGCGGGCAAGCCAGAATCCGATGACCGGGGTAATAATGTAGAGCGCTTAGAAACTCGGGACATTCCCGACGTATTAAGCGCTATATAAGCAAAAATATTATTATTATTATTATTATTAATGTTAGGTTCTTGTAGTAGAATTATCTTCAAGTAATCTGTCAATAACCTATATGGAGGGTTGATGATGCAGAAAATTAGAATAAAAATTGATATGCTTGTGAGGCTGGTATTATATTGGATCTCACATGACAGTTTTATTCAATATGTGACAGTGACCTTAAAACAATGTATATCCATACATTGTCATTGGTCATCAATTTATCATCATCATCGTCATCATTAAATTGCATTTTCTCTAAGGACATTGCATGTTTTGAGTCTCCAACTCTTTCTATTCTCAGCCATGCAGAAACACTTACAATACATCTGCCATAGCTATTGATATACATTTTTAGATCTCTGTATGATGATAATAATGACGATGATGATGATGATGGTAATGATGAGGATGATGATGAAGATGATGATGGTGGTGATGATGATGATGATAATGATGATGATGATGATGGTGATGGTGATGATGATGATGATGATGATGATGGTGATGATGATGTTGAAGATGATGATGATGAAGATGATGATGGTGGTGATGATGAAGATGATGATGATGATGATGATGGTGATGATGATGATGATGGTGATGGTAATGATGATGGTGATGATGATGAAGATGGTGATGATGATGATGATGAAGAGGAGGATAATGATGATGATGGCAGTCTGGATGATGGCATCTTAAAGATGAGATTTGCTCCTACTTTCAGGTTGTTATTCCGAGATGACACGCTGTGTAAGGGTATCCTAGAGAGCCCTCTCGGTATCCTCTTCTCTGAAGAAGAGAGGCGGGAGTTCTTGGGGTGTTCCAAGATGGAGGATGGAAGACAAACCGGTATGGACATTAGTCAGATGGATCAACACAGAGGTAAGAGATTCTAGAAGAAGACTCTTGAAGCACCGCCTTGGTTGGGATGGGTTTTCTAAAATTGAAATTGTCTTTTTAATTTTTATTAGTCACTTCAAGGTACATTGAAATATTTGACAAATGATTCACACACCAGTGAAAATGAACATTTGATTACATAATGTAATGAACATTATACAGCTTATTAACATATCAAATATTTTTTTCTCACCTATCTGACAATGGATATCCACTGGGCCATGCCCTGCCACCTGCTGTCATGGGCAACTTTTTTATCATTACGTACAGCAATGTATCTTTCCATTTTGTTATGATGGTTGTAAATGTCATAATATTGTAAAGAGAAATGTTTGATTATATGTTATTTAGCACCATGCACCATGGATTTATGTATTGATTGCGTCTTATTCAGGAAATCGATGAAACATTACAGAAAGTGGGAGAGATAATGTGTTGGGAGAGAAAAGAAAGGGAAAAGCTGAAAATCAAGACCAATAGGGCAAATATCATGTACACTTAAGAAAACCTAAACACTGTAGTTATTGAACAAGAGATGATACAGGAAAGACTGAGAAGAATAAGTACGGAATAGTGTATCCCATGGTTTGACTGGGAATTCAAAAATGAGTTCAAGCTTAATACACCGATCAGCCCATATGCAGAGTAGAGAGAGAGAACACGTAGAGAGAGAAAACAAAATAGAAGGGTTGACGAAGATTATAGATAGAATGTCAGTATGCAAGAAAGAGAGTGACAGTATAGGAGAAGAAAGAAAAGTGAAATTTTTAGATATAAGAGCAGTTATCTGTTGTTTATAGAGGTGTCGTGGTCTAGTAGTAGATACGTCGCATAACTGTGAATTGCCTGGTTTGCTGTTTGTGTTCCGCTGCGGCACTAATGTCATTTTGCAACACATTAATCTGCATTTGCCCCTCTCCACCAAGAAATTGGATGCGAATGTTAATGTGATTTGATTGGCACGTGTGTGCTTGTAAAATGACGCATGACCAAAATATTCCCTAGGAAGCGGAAATTTCCACTATCATGTGCGGATTAGCAATTGAATCCAATGACCGGGGTAATCATTATTCCAATGTATAATTGCAGTGCTTAGAAACATAGTATTAAAGCCCCACTGCTACTTGCGCCCTCTATATAGCAAACAATGTCTAATCAGTGCCTGTTGGTCCCCCATGATCCCCTCTTTCTTATGTTAATTGAGAGCTGATTTGATGAGATAACCACCTGTAAGTGACCTTGCAGGGAGGTCTAATCCCCCTGGCCAAACTAGTACAGACAGGCTTTAAGTGTTATTCAAAATGTGACTATCATTATTATCATTCATCAATTTGTTCGTCTTTTCCTAGATAACGTAGGACTTCAGATGGGCCAGTTGGAGCTCAAACTTCTCCTCACACAAGACCCCAACGAGCTGGAGTCTGTTCTTAGAGCTTTGCATAAGATGGCTCCAAACAGGAGGTTCTCAGCAGTCTGCAGCAAGGTAAGCACCTTAATACTCAAGATAACATTTGTTGAGAATTATTCTAAAGCTTAAAGCAATACTGGACTGATGAACTTTCTGCCCTAGCTAACTGTTTATTGCACAGCGTCAATTCGTGGTCAATTTCCAACAGTATTCGTAATTCCCACATCTCAGACAGAGGACTCAATGTGAGAACCTGTATGGTATTCATTGAATCATGTATGGCAGTTACATATACGGAATTGCACATGGATATAGATTGTATTTTAAGATCAATTGTACATTTTAAAACATATCATTCATAATTATAAATACACATATATATCACATGTTTATCCTTAATTTTGTACCAAATGAAAATAAAAGCAAAAATACGAACAAGAAGTAAATGGGGAATATGTACCTAAACAAAATATGAAAGTGAGGAAGAGAAAAGGGAAGAGACAAGAGTTGAACAAACGTAAGTATGCTACATCATGGCTGGTTCAAAATCCTTACTAGATGGGTAAAGCACTTTTTCTGTAGCATTCTGTCCTACACTTGATTTCACGTAGCCTGTTACTATTGTCAATTGTGTTTGATAAACACTGACTTTCAGGTAACCACTCACGAAAGTAACAAAAGAGGGACGTAGCGCAGGTAGGGAAGCCACGAGTTACGGAACCATACTGCTACAGCTGACCTGAGATAGCGTTAGAGTGTATTCTTTGGTAATGCTTCTAGTACAGAATGGCTTTAAATGTAAATTTGAAAATAATCACTGCACACATCTCAGCAGCTTTCAAATGTGTGGATAAGACAGTGGATTAAAAATAGAGAGTCATTAGGAGAGAAAAGAGTATTGAAGTGCCATCAAAATAGGACAAAACACTAAATTTATATTATTCAAAGACCTATGCACTGTCTTGTAGGGGCACAGAGCCAAAAGAATTGTATAAATTGGCACTTTAAATATATAAATATGAGAGAATAACATTCAAGAACAATCGCATATAAACATAATTATATTAGGTACATGGGACTTCACAGGAGCAATAATCATATATCAACTGACATCAACATCTTGTTCAGAACAATTAAGAATGAAGGTAAACTTGAAAATCATGTAAAGAATGATTTGAAAGGAAATTCTAAAGAAAACAAAATCGAAAACGAACATTGATGAATGACTTATCACGGTAGAGTTATAAAATACAGGTGATGTAGGTGACGGTGCTTGAAGATCTTCGAAAAATTATGTAACTCCTCGGGTGGCAACAAAAAGGCGACAAATTTCAAGATAGAGATGTGGGTAAATTATTGTAATTTTCCCCAGCACAAAATCTGCTGGGGCTAGACCTTCATAGACACTAGCTCTCATGGGCCTTTCCGATCAAATCTAGAGCGTAAGTTATGCATTTAATATTCAAACCATTCGGCAATTTATACTTAAACATAGGTGTACCTGGTTTTCCCTTGTACTTGTTCGTCCGTACTGCTCCTTAGTGTCCAGCCATGAGTGGGACTACGGCAAGAAAAGATGGCAGAAGGGTCGAAATCCAAAGATATAGAAACACTTAAGATGGTAGAATACAGAAGTCACAAAGAAGTATTAGGTCCAAGGATATTCTCAAAAGCTTGCTGATACGATGAAAACATATAATTCACCAAAATGTTTGAAAAACATGATAAAATACGGGTGAAGAGCTAGACGTTAAAAAGACAGTCCTAAGCATCTGTATGTTATTATGTCATTTCGAGTTTCACAATGATTACAAGAAAATTGTTTTAATCTATATTTAACATTGAAAAAAAGTTCTTGTAGTAGACAAGCGTGTAATTTAAGTACAGAATCTGCACGGCACTTTGATTCAGTATAAAATTGGCAATAATTTGTATTAATTAGGCTTAATACACTGTGCAAAGCTTGAAGACAAGTACCCCCAAGTTTGATACTGATAAACCTGTGTTGTGTAATAAATAGAAATATATAAAATAAGGTTGATGTCTTCTTATAAAATTATTACATTTGATTACGAAAAAAAACTAAATAAAAAGGACAATTAAAACTCAATTAAATTAAATTCATTTATTCAACGATATAAAAATAGTAAATGTACAATACAATAGAAAATAGATACAAGTCATAATCATAAACAAGGCTAGATATGTTGACATATTCATATATAAAGTTAACATATCGTTAGGGGCAACCAAAAAAGATTGAGATGTTGTGAACTGGTGCCCCTTGAACAAAATTAACAAATTACAAATAAAACAAAAAATCTAACGCAAAAATACATTACTTTTGGCAAGATCATTGTAGATTTAACAGACACCAGGGTATGAAGCTATTTCTTGTATCTACCGGTATTAGTTTTGCATTTCGGAGGGTACAGATCTTTGCTGTTCCGAAGAGAGTATCTTGTTTCTCTTGGAGCAGGAAGAAGATGATTCAGCTTATGATTTAAAGTTTTGTCTACGTTCAGAAAGGGATTGGAGGTTCAGAAAGACAAGGGCGTCAGAGTATGATAGTCCAGGTGAAATGATCTTAAGTGCCCTTTTTTGGATTGACTCTAACATTTCGGATTGTTCTTTGGTCAGACCTCCATGAAATACTTGGCAAGCATACGGTACTCTAACACCAATCTAATGCATGCCACATAGTATCTGCACATATCAATCTGATTTAACCCTGGCCTTTGTAACTGAACAAGAAGGTACAAGCGTTTTGCTGCTCAGTAGAGTACGTCTCTTTCACATGGGTATCCCAGTTCAGTTTGTTATTGATGTATAACCGGAGTAGCTTTGATAGCTTCCTAAGCTTAGTGTCAAATCTAATAGTTATATGTTGGACTGATTACATTGTCTGATAAAAAGATGATGACAAAATATCTGCTTAAAATTTCAAGGATTTATGTCCTACCCAGACAAAGAAGGATGCACTTATTTATTGAACAAACTGTTTTTAATTGTTCTAAAATGTACTATCATGTATGCTGTATAGTATGGTGAGCATGTCACATAATAATAATAATAATAATAATAACTTTTACTTATATAGCGCTTTTCATATGAGATTTATATCAAAGCACTTTACAATATTGATGCAAGTAAAACTAAACAGAGGAATGAAAAGAGAACAAATTTAAAGTGAAATTATCAAATATAAGATAACAAGGTAAGGTTACAATTTAAGAACTAGGTTGAATATGCCTTTTCTATTAGATTGGTTTTGAATTTTGATCTAAACAAAGTAATATCAACAACTGTCAAGAAGTGAACTGATTAATGCGTGGACGAGGATTTCAGTGGATGACTTGGAGAGGAATTTACAAAAAACAATTCTCAGAGCGAAAGATGCTTTACGACGGATACTATTGACATTGGGGCGTATTGAAAGGTTTTGATCAAACGTAACACCTAAGTTAACAACTGTTTTGGAGGAATTTATAGAACCATTGGTTATTTGAATCAGAGGGAGTTCTGGGGTATTTCTTCTTCGGTGAGAAAAAAGGTGCAGCACTTCTATCTTGTTGTTGTTTAAGAGCAGAAAGTTTTTAGTCAACCAGGAGCGAATGGCATGAAGACAATCTTCCAGTTTCTGTAACATTTGAAGAACTTGTCCAGACTTAACAGTAATATATAGTTGGTGTCGTCGGCATATATCATTGAGGAGAAACCGTGGGAATGAATGATGTCCTCTAAGGGTGTCATATAACATCTTTATCAATATAGTTTGCAAATGATAACAATACTTCTGCCTTTTCTTATTATGCAGTGGCAGGTGGATAGAGCATATGGCTACATCATTGAAGGCATGAACAACAGACTGTCACAAGATTTCATCTTTATTCTACTGGTCAAAGCGCAGCATTGTATTGAGAAGAAGGTAAGAGAAACTACATACATCTATATCCTTTGTTAAATCTGCTGCAACTGATGAAATTCAGGATATTTAAATTTCAGACATGGTCAATCCTTGCACGTCTTGTAACATTGCAGGTGATGTAATGAAGGGATTTGCCATGTTTAAGCTCACCAAAACCATAACAGCTATATACGGCCAAGTAGAACTGCTTCTTATAAAAACATCTCTGCTGTGCATATTTTTCTATTTATATAATTTTTCTTTGTAGATGTAGACTGGAAAAATTGACCTACAATACTCTTTGAAAAAGTTCTTGACTGCAGTTGTTAGCATGATCGTTTGCTGGTACACTAAGAAGTATTCCAGTCACTATTTGCTTGGTGGTGGTGGTGGTTATTTTACCTCACTGCTAAGAAAGCATAAAAGCTTGTTAGTAAGCAATTGGAGGACCGACGGCTTTAGGTCCTCTCCAAAGGACCTGGTAATGAGGACTAATGCCTTACCAATGGGCACTAGCGCATCGACTTTGTTTTGATCCCGGGTTGCCGGATTATGAGACACTGCTCTACCAACTGAGCTATCGCGCCTCCTTATGTAGCAAAGCATTATTTCTCTCTTGTGTTGTTTTTTGATGTAGAACTATGATTCAGCTATCAATCATCTTGAGGCTGCCTGTAAGGCTACCAAGGATGCTTACTTCAGACTCTATACCGGTGTGAGGAATGAGATCCTCTATGTAGATCTACTAAGGATGGCAGAGCAGAGAGGGGCTAAGACGGCTGGACCTGACTTCAAACAGATGGTCCTGGCTTGTCTTCTAGGAACACGTAGTGGTGAGTGGAAGAGGGAGGGAGGGAGAGAGGGTAGAAGGTACAGAGAGGGGCTTAGACAGCTGGACCTGACTTCAAACAGATGGTCCTGGCTTGTCTTCTTGGAACATGCAGTGGTGAGTGGAAGAGGGAGGGAGAGAGGAAGGAAACAGAGGGGAAGGAGGAAAGGGATGGAGGGGTTAGAATGTGCAGAGAGGGGCTCTCACAGCTGGGCCAGATTGCATGTCTGCTAGGAACACGCAGAGGTAAACAAAAGAGGGGATAGGAAGGGTTAAGATGGTGAAATGGTGCAGAATGGTCCAGGCTTGTCTTTTAGGAACTTGCAGTGGTGATTAGTAGTTATGGGTGGTGTTTGGTGGAGGGATTGGAAGTAATGCAAGGCAGAGAGACTTAGTAGCTAAGTGGTAGAGGGAATGTATTGGTAGGGAGGATGCATAGAAGAGAGAGTAGTCTGGACTTGACTTAAGAAAATTCATAGTGATGAGGGAAGGGAGATGGGGATGAAAAGGTGCAGATCAGAGAGGGGCTAATGTGGTTGGACAAATATTTGAACAGTCTTACTTAGTCTCATTTTTACATTTTTTGGGATCGGAAGTGGGGTTTGAGGGGGTTTGTAAAAGATGCAGAGCTCATAGTGGTCATGAAGATGACGGGGGGTTGAGGGATGTTTAGGGCTCCAAACTTTTTTTTTTTTTACCAACGAGGTACCGGTAGTTCTTAACTCAATCTGGATGAATAGAGCTAACTGTCAGTTTAGCACATTGCCTTGCTTCAGGACAATGGCCCACATTCAAACCTAGTAAGAGTTGGAACTGTTTTACCACATAATCCTTAATAGCATGTTCTTCTTTCTCATTTGTGATATAGACAGAGATATCCAGCCTAGAGAACCGGTCTTAGACCACTGTATCTTGTTCCTACTCAACAGCCAGTACTGGTTATGTTTCTTCAATGCTGATATTCCGTTGCCATTCTGGAGGGTACGTATCTAATCATTCCTCTACACCCCATGCGGGAAAGCAAACATACCAGACAATATAAATGATCTAAAATTACTGATTCAAAATTTAAATGTACAGTGATACTATCAACTTTGGTGCATGCAAGTTCTCTTAGTATTTCTTCTTGATTTGAGATTAAAACACAAATTATGGATACTTATAATATAATTGTAAGCTATCTTGCAATGTACATCAATATAGATGTTAGCCCCTTTATGACCAAGATAAGACAACATTAAACCTGTGAAACTGTGTGAAAAATAAACCATTTAAATATGCAAAGTTTAGCATAGTATTAGTATGTTATACTTTATTGTTTATATTATATAACCAATGTTATCTTCCAGGGGGGTGTTTTCACAAAGATTTTAAGTTGAACTTATCTCTAAGTTGGACTTAACAATTATGGAAAACCTTTACCGTCTTTGAAAATATTTTGTAACAGTTTTTTTTAAAGGCATAAAATGTTGATTCAAATCATTCATATTTTCTATCATCAAGGAGATTTCATGTTCTTGATTCGGAATTTATAAAAAGTCTGAAATACTTGAATTTTTGCTTTTTAATATATTTTATTCTAAGGCTACAAATGGCTCTCCATAATTTTTAAGTCCAACTTAGAGTTGAGTTTGACTTAGGATCTTTGTGAAACACCCCCTGGTCTGTATGCTATTGTCTTTGAATACAGATTAGTAAGTACATGGCCTTCTGCATGAGAGATGATCCATCTGACACCAACAAGTGTCGCCCTGTGGCCAAGGATCTCTCCCAAGCTTTAGTGTCAATATTCAGCACCACAACACAGACGACGACACAGACCAAACGCAATAATACTGGAGCCAATGCAGCTACCGTCACCAGAGAGGCTAGTACAGCCATCATGACCAAGTAGGAACAAGATAGACTAGACACTCAAGACTAGGCCTAAAAAAAGATGTTGTATTGCCCTTTAGGTGACAAAACATGGGTCGGTCATTCGGAAATCTTTTTTTATTTTTTGTTAAACTTTAAAAAAAAAAAAAAACCTCCCTCTTTGGGCTGATATTTCTCAGTTCTGAATGCTTTAATAGTTGTTTTTCTTCTCCAAAACATGGTTAAAAAAAAAAACTTTTTTAAAAAGCTGACAGTATATTTCAAGATTTTAGGGCCGGTTGCAAAGCGCAATACAACATATTTTGTTTAGGCCCTATAAGAGTCAGTTTGGGGTTTACAATTTTTGTTATGTTTCCTGTGGTTATCACCAATCAGGCATTCACCGCTGCATACATTGATTGTAAACAACTTCTAACATATGATTGTCTTGGAACATAGCTGTTCTAAAAACTATGTCCTAAAGCAACACATTATAAATTAGCTTATCAAATATTGGAAAGCTTTTCAAACACTGTTGCTTCGAGCCACGGCTATGATAACTCTTTGCCAATGAAGTAAATTATGTCACTTAAAGCAGGACTGCACTACTTGTAGCTACTTGCGCCCTCTATGTAGCGAACAATGCCTAAGCAATACTCGGTGATCCCCCATTACCCCTTTTTCTTATGTTAATTGAGAGCTGATTTGATGAGATAAACACGTGGCAGAGGTCTAATCCCTCCTCGCCAAACAAGTGCAGATGGGCTTTAAATCAGAATGTTCACATTTTTTTAGAGTATTGGTTATTATTGTAGTTACTGGTTGTTAAGGTGCACCAATAAAAAACATTATTTTCACCATGACTCTTATTTTGACCAACTCTAATTTTCCTAGGATTATCCTGTTATTTGAGTTTGACTTCTCATGTCTTGAATAAAGTTGATATATTGCCTTGTTGAAAAGCAATCTCAGAAGATATTTATGCTCTAAAGCTTGATGATGTCTTGATTTACAGGGTGGAGTTTGTGAACTTTGTGAAGTCTCTGTACGATGATAGATGCCTGGGACTGGTCCTGTCCTGTCTAGTCAAGATTTACAACCTTCTGAAAGACGATCCGACGAACGAGCTTTCCCATGAATACCCAGCACTATGGCCGAACACTATCACCAAGTAAGTCTTTTAATATTGTGTGACCAAGACGAAGACAAAAATATTAGAATGAATGCTATAGGTGTAGCAACGAAACCCTAAGACAACCTGTGTATTGATGTGATATACTTTTCAAAACAGCAAAATATCTTTTTAGAAATCATCATTTATGTGAATTTAAAAGTTTGCTCAATGTTTTTTTTTTTTTTTTTTTAAACTAATAATAGTCATGCTATTCTTAAGAGCAGTTTTACATCAAAATCTGCAATCAACGGATCAAATCTGCCATCCACAATATGATGTGTGCTAAAATCACAGTTGCATCATTTTGACATTACAAAGATGTGTCTTGACGCTCTGCACTCCTTCATTTTGTATCAACTTGATTATGCTATCTCGAGCTAGAATATGAAACTTTTACAAAAATGTACCCTTTGGTATGATGAGATGGTTTTGTAATCAATATGTATTGCTAAAGTGCAGATTGCAAATTGTAGTGCACCCACACTGGTCAGCAGATATGGACACCAGGGGCCCGTCTTACAAAGAGTTGCGATTGATCCAAATCAATCGTAAGTCCTCCAATCAATCGCAAGTTTGCAGTCTCCTATCTCTTATGTACATAGTTGCCATTGATATCAATCGCAAATAAGTTGCGATTGATATCAACTCTTTGTAAGACAGGGTCCTGGGCATATAAATATGTTGTTCTTTATGATCTCTGGTTACCGGTTGGCTAAGTATTATCAGTTTCCTCCTCATATTAAACAGTATCATACTTCGTATCGCTTAGAAAAAAACCCATTATTAATTTATTTAGGAAGACATATAACACTGAAATGAATATCAGTCTGATGGCATCATTTACCATGATTTTCATCTTGCCCTTTCTTCTTTCTTTCTTGTCAGTCCGGGCTGTGTGGACATTGATGCTGTGGGTACCACACTGCATGAGGTTATAGGTCACGCTATATCCGTGGACCCTATGAAACCAGCATGGCTTTGTACACAGGCTGATGCTTGCTATGGTAAGCCCATGTACACACAGAGTGAATGTTCAAGATTGTCTTCAGTTGTTACAAGAAACTTTGATTAGATATTGTTATTCGTTTTCAATCTATCGAAGTTGTGACACATGCAGAGTATTGAACATCTAGTATATTTGGGCTCTTACATATTTAAGCATGAGCATTTTGTTTAATTTGTTAATTATTTATTAATTTATTTTATTAACTTATTTTGTATCTATGGTATCTTTGTCTATCTATGGCTTATTGAGTATATATTTTGGCTCTTGTATAATGAAGAATGTCAATTTTTTAAATTTAATTTAAACAATTTAAATAATTATTTTTTATTATTATTATTCTTTTTTTTATTTATTAATTTTCATATTTATTATTATTATTATTAATATATACCGGTATATATATATTTTTTTGGGGGGTGTACAATGTATATGTTGTCTTTAAAGTAATGATTTGTTCATATTGATATGTTATTGACTATGAAAGCAAAGCAAATGAAGAAGAAACCTGTCTTTGTTGTGTGCCTGTACAGCTAAAAAGCAATTTGGATCAGCACTAAAGTTCTACCTCCAGGCTGCTATGGTCTCCACGCAGTTCTTTGAGGTCCCTATTCCGAAGACTGTATGGACAGACCAGGTCCACAAGCGCTGCATCAAGGCCTGTTCCGGTCTTCAGTGCCACACTCAGGCGGCCATCTTGTGTCAGTTCCTTCAACCGGTGGACTATGCGACTGCATACCAAGCTCTACAGGAGAAGAGATGGTAATTTCTCTTATCATTGTGTAATACTTAAAGGCATTGTTTAACAATGTTTCCAGTTTTTCAAATCTGAGATGCATGGCCCTACGTGTTATCAGTGTCTGTGATATGTTGTAATATTGAAGCCTTAAAAAAATTGCACTACACAATGATCATGAAGTGGTTCCAAAAAATTAAAAATCTTTGAGTGACCGGTTTTACCATACCAGGTACTCATTTTCCTCAATAGACTGTAGTGTTGTTCAAAACTGTTTGGCAAACGTTCTAATTCCAATCATAAATATCTTGATAATCGGATAGGCAATCGGCTTGTAAAAGTCATGGGAATCCTGACTGACCTAAAGGTTTATAATTATGATTGCAGCATGAGCTAAATCCAGGATTTTGTTTAGAATCTGAGGCAAAGATACCGAATCCCTTTATTAAAGAGATGTCAACGTTTGTAATCCATGACCCCTTCATTCCCTTGATATACTCTTTTAAAAACAGTACAACTTTATGTTTGTAATGAAATCATAAGGAATGGAATGTTCTTCTTTCATAGATTTTAAATGTTATTTATATGTTTGAACATGGAACCCTAAAACATTTGATAGCCTTGCTCCTTTATAAAAATTGTGATTTTTATGATGATGTTTGATAATGATTATAATATATAATAAATACATTTTTATTTTTTCCCCCTTTTTTTTCCATTTTTTCCATTTTTTTTCCTTCTCAATACAGCTATGATGGAAGTGACAGTATGTATGGATGCTTCTGGGATCTAGCCATTCTTGAGTTCCTTGTGTGTATCCTTTCACATTAAACAAAGACATTTGAACAGTTTATATAGAACACAAGGACATGTATCATGGCCAGGTGTCCCGTTTAACCCTACATAGTTGGTTTATCAATGTATTTTGATTTATAATCAGCGCATAACTACACAGGCAGCAAATGTATGCTTGAAGGGTTTTGTTTGCAGAGACTAGTATAATGGAATGTATACATAATGGGCGACTATAATTGGATTTATATGTACATAATAGCATATTTGATATATCATTCCTTATTTGTGTCTTAAAGCGGTACTGCACTACTTGTAACTACTGGCACCCTTTGTACAGCCAACAATGCCTAAGCGGTATCCGTTGATCCCCCATGGTCCTCTTTTTCGTATGTTAATTGAGAGCTGATTTGATGAGATAACCACCTGCTAGTGACCATGCAGGAGATCCCTCCTGGCCAAACTCATTTAGTGCAGATAGGCTGTAAGATAAACTGTGAAAAACTGAGATATAGCTAACAATTATGGAAGAACTAGTGTACTTCATGTTACATCTTTAACTTTGCTTCCTACAGTCACACACCACAAGAGGAGTGAAATAGACAAGAAACAAGTTGCAGTAAGTTGTTTTCATTCTCTCAAGGTTTTCTCACTTGTTCTTTCAGTAAATGCCAATATTTCACCAAGTGCAAGAGTTTATTTATTCATTCAGTGATTTTTTTTTAATTTATTTATTTATTTATTTCGGTTTAAAAAGACATATAAATATACATGATTCAAAGGTCCAAGGACCAAAACTGCTCATGTTTACAAATTATACAATACGGTTATAAATACAGTAAATATACAATAATGAGCCAAACGAAAGGTATGACAAGTACAATACGGAACTAAAGGTATGACATAAATAATACAATTCCATCAATACAATACCAAAATAAACTAAAAGAAAGTAGTGGTCAAGATCGTCAAATTACTAAACTGATAAGAGGTAATGGAAGCAGATAAACAGACAAAAATAATGTTGAGTAACCAAACAATCAAAGAAAAATGAGGGAAAATATATTTGAAAAAGGCAACGATAAAAGCCTTAAAACCTGAATTAACATAATTACGTTTGAGTTAATAAGGTTACCACACAGAAATATATATATTACAAATTGGAATCGACTTTAAAAATTAGTTATACAATGCCATTATTAAAATCTAACGTATAACAAATTGTGAATGAGTCAATTAAAAGATTCTAAGGAATAAGGAAAGAGGGAGAGAGAGATGGAGAGAGAGAAAGAGAGAAAGGTGATAGAGATAGATAGAGAGGGAGAGAGAGAGAGAGAGAGAGAATCAAGGCTTATTAATTGCACGAACAAGAGAAGGAACAGCAGAATTTTGATATCGGCTAGTCCTGCACCTAGGAATGACCAAACCATGATTATTACGGAGGGGGCGAAAATTGGGCAAGGAATCTTTAGATGGTGGAAGTAAGTCTCTGTGTCGGGACGTCAGTAACGAGTGAGCAAACTTAGTATCAAGCTCAATTCTTCTTGATTGAAGGGAGGGCAGATTTAGACTCTCTAGCCTTTCATCATAGGTGAGAGGGGTGAAACCGAGAATGATCTTGGTCACACGCCTTTGAACTCTCTCAAGTTTCTCAGACTGTTGACAAGTGATTGTAGAAGACCAGACAGGTGAGGCATACTCTAGAATGGGACGGATATGGGATGCGTAGATGGTAACTAGATCACTACAGGATGCATTGTATTTCTTCAAGATACACAACATAAACAATCGTCTCGAAGCTTTTTGAACGACGAGATCAATTTGTTGACCCCACTTCATATTACATTGCAAAGTAACTCCTAACAGTGACAGGTGTGTGACTTCCTGAAGAACAGAATCGCCGATCTTGATTTCAGGGAAAGGTGGAGGGTTTCGCATGAAGCATATGTTAAGGATCTTACATTTTGACGGTTTAGGCGTCATGTGATTTGTGCTAGACCATTGGGTTAGCTGGGAGACCTGATCTTGCAATTGTGATTGCTGAGTATGTTTTCTGAATTCTGCTAGGGTAAGGTCGTCAACATATTTCCATCTATTTGGGGTGAAATCTGCAGCATCATTGATCATGATCAGAAATAGGATTGGGCCAAGCTTGGTGCCCTGTGGGACACCACATGTTATGGATTGAACTTGAGAGGTAATCCCACTAAGGCGGACAGTTTGGGATCTGTTACTCAGGAAGTCACACACAACGGAAATGATAGATTGACTGACACCCATATTTATCATCTTAGTTACTAAAACGGTATGATCGATAGCATCAAATGCTTTTGCATAGTCAACTGTGCAAATTGATGCAATCGTTCCCGATTTGTCAGTTTCACGCAAAATACAATCAACCAGGCTGAGGAGGTAATGTACAGTGGAAGAGCCTCTGACACTGCCAAACTGACGGGGGTCTATATGATCGGCAATATCACGTCTAATCCACTCCACAAGAAACTCCTCAAAGACACGAGCAAAGACTGGTGTTACAGAGATAGGACGTAATTGATCCAGAGAATTGCATGGGTTTACTTTAGGAATCGGAATGATATTACCGATTTTCCAATACTCTGGAAACATACCCGATTGTAGACAGGAATTGAAAATGATAGATAATGGTACAGATAATTCAACAGCAAACTCACGAACAAGTCTCAAAGGAATATCATTAATATGAGATGACTTTGAGATCTTCAGTTTCTTCAATTTATTGTACACTTGGTAAGGTTGGATTTCCGGTGGAGGTGAATCAGCTGGCAAGTACACCGGAAGAGACTTGCGATCCAGGGGTGGTAGGGAGGAACAGACATTCGCAAAGTGGGAGTTTATCCAGTCAGCCTGCTGACTTATTTGGTTTGTGATAATATTAAGCAGCTCATATTTTAATGTAAGATAATAGTAAGGCATGAGGGAAATCAGTTGTAGATGAAGAGATAGATATGAAGAACTTGTGATAGTGTTCTTCAAGAAAAGCAGTAAGGAAAGGAGTAGCGAGGATCACTTTTGAATTGTTTTAATTATTTGTTTTAATCATATATTCCATATACTATTCCATTGCAGCTGGAGGTCCTGAGTCAGGCTGAGCTGAACACATGCAACTCTGAGACGGTCTTAGCTGCAGCAGCAAGAAAACGACAAAAGCTTTTCCTACAGTCGATGGCCAAACAATATCTATAAGGATTCCTGACAAACGAGAGACAGATATATTAAGGTCATAAAATCCACACCCAAACAGTATCTATGGACATTCTGACTGCAGTAGCATGCAAAACAAAGAAACATTTTCTACGTTTATGGCCAAACGGTATCTGCGATTGGAAGGATGGAAGTGATGCCCTACAAAGCATGTCAACAGGAAACTGTTAGAACCATACCCAAGCAAAGGAAATTGTTTTTACTTGAAGGAAAGTAAAAGCATTCTAAATGGTTCTGTGTATGTGAAAACCCCCCTATCAAATTGATTCGGGCGGCTAACTCAGCATTTGGGCCAACTTCGACTCAGTGGAAATCGTGGCTGAGGTATCCAAGAGAGCTGAATCGATCGCAAATACTCGCGACAAGTTTTGCATTAAGTGTGTCTTTTAGAACATCCACATTCAAGATTATTTGATTGTGATAATGAAAATTGATTATAAAAAGGTAATGTTGAAAACTTCAAGAGGTAAAATTCTATAAATCATTAAATTATGGCTTCTTTGACGTTCCAGTTTGTAACTTGCTCTTCATCTATTGAAATTCCGTCATCGCACATTGATTTGGCGGCCCTGGTGACAAGTTAGCCCGCCCCTTTCTTGAACGTTCTAGTTTAAAGGTAAAGACCAGTTTTGGAAACGCCCCACTCTCAAAAAATGAAATGGAAGCTCTTATTACCAATCATGTGTTATTTTTGGTAAATTATTATATCTATTTGGACCGGATAGATATCGTGCATGTGTTGCGTAGTCCGATATACATCTTTCTGTGTACAGTGCTTGTAAGTTTACCAAGATTGGCCAAACTTGTTATCATTTTGACGATTCCGGAACCTTGCAGTACACACCAATACTTATATGCTAGATGATCAACCTTTTCTGATTGATTCCACAACGTTTCTTTCACAATGCAATTGCATGACCATAATTGGTATGAACTATGCTCCACACCTTTTCTTCCTCTTCAATTTCCTCAGTGCACCAAGATGTCCAAGCAGTGATAAGCACTATAAATCCTATCACCAATATTTATCCTAATACCAGTCATTTGTAATACCTGTACCACCACTTTGGCTTTTCTTTCCAACCCAATGAATTTAAAATGCATTGTTTGATACTGGGATTGTCATTAAACAAAATCCTACTTGAAGACAGGCAGTCATAAAGCCATCCAGGAAATCCTCTACCTGTTTTGTCAAAGAGTAATTCAGTGCTCGGAACTTTTCCCCAGGATATAAAGATCATGATTAGGTCAGGTTGCTAACCTTAAAAGATAAAGTTGAGTTCTGTTTATGCAATGAAAAGGTTGATCATTTAGCATATAAGTATTGGTGTGTACTGCAAGGTTCTGGAATCATTAAAATGATAATAAATTTGGCCCAGTCTTGGTACATAGAAAGATGTATATGGGGCTACACGAACATGTGGCATAAAAATCCTTCCCCGATTTTATGTTGTTACATGCCATAATTAGAATATGAAAGCATTTGAAGAGCCATGCTTTTCAGGGAACATTTTTTCTCTGACGTTCTTCCACACTTGCATAATAACAATGATACACTCACAAATTATTGTTCACCTCTTCCCAGAACTCCACCTTCTCTTTAAACCTTTTTTTTTTAACACCCAAAGACCTGTCAAAAAAAGAGATGTATGAGATTTATCAAAGTAGGCCTGCTATTGATCATGAGGGAATTGAATATTGATCCATTTCACAGTGGGGATCTAGGTCACAAATATGATGGAATGTTTCCTTAGGAGGAAATGGAAATTTATCTAGGGAAATGCCAGGGCCTTGTGTCATAAAGCTAGTTATTAATAACAAATGCTAAAATTCTATGCCAGAATTGCTTTCAGCCAACGAAATGCCACGATTTCAGTAGATTATGACAGTTATTGGAACTTTTTTTTTGACAAGTCAGAGTTTTATTTTATGCTTGATTGGTAACTGAATTTCCTCAAAGTTTCACAAATACCTTTTTGTCAGTTTGTCTGCTTTCATCAAAGCCAACTTCATGCCTGCTTAGACTTCTCAATTAAGATGCCAGGGGGGTGTTTCACAAAGATCGTAAGTTGGACTTAACATTATTGAAAAGCCGTTCTCATCTATGAAAATATTTTGTATAAGTTATTTTAAAAGGCATAAAATGTTGATTCAAATCATTCATATTTTCTATTATCGAGGAGATTTCATGTTCTTGAAGTGGAATTAATAAAAAGTCTAAAATACTTGAATTTTCGCTTTTGAATATTTTTTTTTTAACCCTTACTGTACTGGGCTATTTTTAGCACCCTCTGACTGGGGGGGGAGGGATAGTTATTTGATGTAATTTATAATGATAATTCATGCAAATTTGATGCGATTTTAAACTATTTATTTTCTTATGTATTTTTTTCTTATTATATCTATTGTTTTATTTCTAATGTATCTTTTGTTCTGGAATACATCAAGTTACTCTGAGAAACATATAAAAGCAATTTGATATCAATTCATATCTTCTCATTTCTGCTTGTACATGAATATATGCAAATATTTTTGATGACATGCGCATACAGTCATGAAACGACAATTCAAAATTCCAAGCGGTTGCGGCGCGATCTCCGAAAATGTCGAGGGGGGGGGGGGGGGGGGCTCCCAAGCCCCCCCCCCAGTACAGTAAGGGTTAAAGGCTACAAATGGCTCTCCATAATGTTTAAGTCCAACTTAGAGTTAAGTTTGACCTAGGATCTTTGTGAAACAACCCCCAGGTTCATAAGAAGCACATTCACTACTGTCATTGACAGAGCTCTGTATTCGGCATGTTCCGAGTTGAGTTCTTGAGGTAGAAATTTGCATACAATGTGGGTTACCATAAGATGTACCGGTAGATCTAGTTTTACCACAAACTTCCATGCTATATGAAGTCTTTATGAATTTCGATCCATAGGAACTGTATCACAGTATTTGTATGTAAATGTTTTGTAAATAAAGGAATCTTGAAACAAGAATGAATGTGGATATATTTCTTAATGCTATCTTTATCAGTTGAAAGGCAAGGTATTTCAATATTGATACAAATAATTGAAAATAAAAGCTGTTATAACTTATGAACTAATTGAAGTCCAAACATGAATACAACAGTTGCACACAGTGATGTTCAAGAAAATAGGAAGATTTATTATGAACTCTTACTAAACAAACAGTTTATATACTACATGTTGGATCATAGCAGATCGCTTTTAAGAAAATACTTAGCAATGAGGTAGTGACTTTTTGATGTCAGACCTTATAATTGGGAAATATTAAAAAAACAGAATTTCAAAAAAGTGCTTTTACACAGTGAAATTCACAAATATCCTTGTTAATAACCTGGATATAAATCTAGATTTAATCTAATTAGATTCTCAATAGAAACTGTTTTTCACCCCCAATAAGTGATATTATCATTAATTATGAAATAAACCTATAATCTACCCACAAATTCAAACCAAAATACGATGCTCCAGGTAAACAAAAATTCTCAAAATTAATTGTATAACACCAAAACACCAATGGAGTACTGCTCTATAATGGCTAATAATGTGTTATTAAATTTTTATTGACTTCAAAATGTTTGTTTTTTCTAAATCTTGTGTGTCCGTTCTAATATATTCATAATGACTACTGAAAGAAAATCAACTATGGATAATACATTGCTGATAAATAAGAGTAAACACATATCCATAACAAGAATTTGTGACCTCATGAAATTTGTAAAAATATATTCAACCTTTCACCCTAGAAAATGTACATACTAATTGTTTGCAAGGTACAGCAAGTGTTATAAAAGGCAACATATTTCAGTTGATGAATGGTAATTCTTTAAAAAAGAGGGGAAAATACTACATGTATTTTTAAGTACCCTAGATATAATTTTGCACTAGAAAAGCATTATACACAAGATAATCAATACACAGCTAGATCATAGCAGCTTAAAGATACACCATGACCCTGAGCCTTGCTCGGAGTCAAAATAAATAGAGAAACTTTAAATATTATGTGAAACGTTTGGACAAACTATTAAAATGCAGCCATAAGTATTAAGACTATAAATACTTGCATGCCATGCATACAACTACACTTTACAGGCGATAATTTAGTTATCAATAAAATTACAGGAATATCTATCAAAAATATCTTTACAAGTTTGATCATTTTTATGAATATGATAATCAATGATTTTGTAAATGAAATGTTAACAAAGAAAGAAAGAAGAGTGACATGACTTTATAGTCAAATACCATTATTTCCTCGAGAGAGGAATAATTTGACTTGTTTTGATCATAGAAGAGTCTTTTTCAGAATACTCTGATTAAATCAGAAAATCACACTTAACTAAAAATAATGTGACATCAATAATTAACATATCAAAGAAAGTATACAAAATATATCATTTTTCACAGTCGGCCTGATTTATTTCAGACAAAATATATGAAATTCAATAATCAAAATGCATGGCTAAAGGGAAAATGTATGGAAAATTCACAAAAAACCCTGTTTATATTTTTTATTTTTCTGGAATGCAGAAACTGAGTCAGCCTATAAATATCCCTTTACAAATACCCTGTACATGTAAGTCATTGAAGTAACACCTCTTTTGACAGAGTGCCGGAATGTGAGAAAAATGGATGATTTTTTGCTTTGGAGTGTAAATGGTGCTTTTGTAACAATTTTTTTTTAAATTCATGTCTAGTTCTGCTTTATCTGCAGATGACATATTATCCGTTAGAGAGCCAGGAGAAGGGTTGTATTATTTTCCTTTTGTCTCACGGGAGATGATTTCTATAATGTTTCCGTCTTTGTAGGAAATCCTGCAATGATTTCATGGTTGATTAGATCAAAGCCAAGCTTATCATGCAGAAATAGTTTACAAAGTTTCAAGGAAATAATGTAGCAGGAAAGCAAATATTTTCTTAAATATTTTTCATCTTGCAAATGTTATAATTTGCCTTTCAATAGAAAGACGTCATATATAAATGTATACTTTAATCGCAAAGTATGCTTGTATAAAAAGACGCAATTAGATTTGCGATCATCAACATATAAATCTTATCATCCTTGTACAGAACAGGTCACTGATTTCAGTGATGCATCTATTCGGGTATTTCTTACAATGAGACTAATCTGTCAGTTTTATATAAGTGTATAAACAAACAAAAATAAGGAAGCCCATGAAATAGGCACTTCTGGGACACAGTTATCATGAACAGGTGAAGGCAATCTTATTCGGCTATAGTTATAAGTAATAAGTTACTACTTAAATCTAGATTCTTTTCACTGAAATGTGAAAACTGTTCAAAGTATAAAAAGACTTGAAAGATCTATTAAAAATAGAATGGGCAATTTCAAGAAAGAATGGTAGCAATTGTTATTGGGAAAAAAAAAGATCACCTTTGATTGTGTGTGTGTTTGTTTCGGGCTATAAAAGGTAAATTTATGAAATGCGTTTCTTCTGGGGTTTTTTTTATAGCGACTACCTGTGGTACAATCAACTAGCAAATGTCACTTTGAAGAAAATTCTCACCGCATGTAATATTTTCCTTGATGGTTTAATTTGATTTTCTTGAAGCAGACAAAAATTAAATAGTAGTTTAACCATATTGGACCAATGCAACATTTAGCAATAATTTCACTTTTTTACAGCAAATTTTTTCCCTTGGAGTTTGTTTCTATTCCTGACCCAAACTCGTTGGACGATTTGATTTCGCATCATAACCTTTGATATATTGGTACATAGTGTCTTACGCTGGGTGATTGTGTGATCTACAAATAATATTTATTGATGCCTGCTTTACGTGATTGCCATGGCATTAAAGGAATGTCTTGATGACGTACCAATGAATCTGTTAGGGTAGAGTGCCTGTATGATCTACAAGTAATCTATATTGATGTTTGCGACAGAGCCAGAGTACCGACAACCCTCACTGCACTTCTCGTAGACACCCTGTTTCACCTTCTTCTCAGAGCCTTGGAGGAAAAAACATGTCTTGATGAGGTAGGCGTGAATTCGTTTGCGCCAAGGGATGACCAGGAACATGACGGCAGACAGGATGAAGACTATTGCCATGCATACAAGGGAGAGTGTGTAGGAACCAGTCAGATCATAGATACCACCTGGATAAATAATAATAATAATAGGCATTTATATAGCACCATCTATCTAGACAATTCTATTCCATGTCGCACAAATTAATTATTACCCTGGCTTTAGCCTAGCTGCCATTACAGCGCTTAGCATTTCAAGGAATTAATTCCTGCCAGGTAACCATTTACCTCACCTGGGTCGAGTGTGGCAAATGTAGATTAATGCCTTGCCAAAGGACATTAGAGCCGTGCCGGGATCGAACCATGACTTTCGAATTTCAAGTCAAGTGCTTAAATTACTTGACTATGAGGACAAAGGCAAAGAAGAGACTATCAAGTATCAAATCTATCAAATTTACAATTTAGAATAGCAGAATGCATATGTTGCATCAAACCAATAGGGTTAATCTTTGTATTCTCTTTTTTTTTTGGGGGGGGAGGGGGGGGGGGGGGGAGAGGGGTGGGAGGGAGGAGAGGGGTGGGATGAGGAATGGGATTTATTATGCTGTGTCAAAGGTAGTTACTGCTAAAGGAAGCATATTGCAGCAATTTATTGCTTCATGTCATCTGTACTTGCCCTCTGATAAACAGTTGAAAGAGAGGATGGTCAGAATTATAAATGAAAAGCAAGCAATAAATATGCCCTTAATTTATAGTCACATTAACCACACTGCCAAATTGAGATTCGAACAGGCCAATGAGGCCATGTTGATGAATATTCCTCAACATTTGCTCCTGCGACAATTGCTCAGCGCCTTACTTCATCAAAGGAAAAGTGCAAGGGTTAGGGTTACAATTGGGTTTTAAGTTCAGTTTAGAGAGAGGATTAGGTATGCCAATTGGTCCAGGGGGTGAAGTTAAGGATTTGGTAGTATAATAATGTAATGATATGGATATTCTCGTGTTTACGTTTTCCTCAAAAGTTCATTGACGTACATGTACAAGGCAAATTCCTGGTAGATTTCGCTAGAACTATTTTTACAAACATACATGGTGAATTCCTTGTATGCTATTTTTAACACCTGTTCCGAGACGTTGCGCTCTTAATTTTGGCTCTACTTTTTCGGCTTGGCCGATTGGATTAGGTGTCGCTGGGCGTGTCGCCACAGTTGACTTAAATTTAATTAGGCAAATTTGGGAAATAGATTTGTATTACAATTGGAAGGGTTTTTCCTTGTTGCCGGGTCTGTTCACACTATCGAAATAGTATGAGAGGGGAAGTGAGGATTACAGGTGTGTAATAGCCAGAAGCATGTGGGCTCGCTAGTGTGGACGGACATAGCAACATTTATCCCGTTTTATATTCACTGAATTAATTTCCAGGGTTGTTGGGTCTCCGGGTGATTTGCATCTCTTGTTTGAAAGATTAGAATGTAAGAGACACAGGTGGGTGCGTGAAAGAAGTATGTGAGGAATAGAGATGCGGATCATCCGGAGCGCCTTATATCCGGGGGGGTAAATTCGCCAAGAAATATAGGACCTTTTAATACGGAAACTAATTATGGGTGGATTGATATTACGCAATGCGTCTGTGTGACACGCCTCAATTTTTGGGAGCGCGAGGCGTGTCAGTTCGGGGGTATAAAAACCGAGTTGCGTCTCTGGAGCGGGACCTCTTTTCCGTTACGATACCGACATTAGTTGCTAATTTGCTTCAATTGGGTTGCCCAGCCCCAAAACATGAACTTCGTGATTTATTAATTCTACGTTTATTTTAATAAATCTTCAACTCCAATCAAGAATTTGTTTTAGTGACTTTGATTTATCTTCGTTTTCTACACTTCAAGAACTAAAGTTATACTTTAACATTTTCTGAGTCGGTACTAGGCGGGGCGGCTTTGGCCACCGGGCCGTCTCGCCGTGGATCGCTTCAATAATAATAATAATAATAGCCTAATAGTCCACTCCAAATTGTATTAAACCGAAACGGAAATTCTTTGTGCCCAATTGATCGTGATCCTGGCAGCCACTGAGCAGCGCCAGATCGACGTTGCTCTATCCCTTATTGTTGAACGCCAAACAAGGTAGCAACAACTCCCATCTTTAACGTCTTTTGGTATGACGCGGCCGGGATTCGAACCCACGACCTCCCGGTTGTAAACAGACGCTCTACTGACTGAGCCAACACTCCGGTAGGTAATTGATGCGGAGCAATTGTTGCAGAAGCTAGAGTCGTACACTCAAACATAAAGCACAACTTTTAAAGGTTAAGTTCCCATAAGTTCCATTTTTTAATGCATGTTTTGAGATGCACAGATGGGATTTTCGTGTAAAACAAAAAAAGTTAGTCACTTATTTTACGTGCCAATACAACTATGAATGGCACTGAGCTAAAAATAAGCAATATAGACAATTTTATTCTTGCTATAAATGAAATTATGAATAGATTTCTTCTAAATGTTGCTGTTTGAATAAGTGGATTATTTTTTACCTGGGATGACCGATCCTACAAGGTAGCCTGCCCCATAGCTGAACATGGCCAAAGTAGATGCTTCCGTTGTTCGGGACGTCCCAAAGATCTCGATACCAGCTCCAAGAGGTACCGTATTAAAGATTGCTCTCATCAGCCCAATACCTAGAGAAAACAGATATATTCAAGAGATTAAAGAATATCCTTAAATTCTCTACAACAGCTCCAAAGGGTACATCACTACTGTATTAAAGATTAATCTCATTTGCCTAATACCTAGAGAAACAGATACATTCAAGAGATTAAAGATAAAGACCAGTTATGGTCATGCGATTGCATTGTGAAAGAAACGTTGTGGAATCGATCAGAAAAGGTTGATCATCTAGCATATAAGTATTGGTGTGTACTGCAAGGTTCTGGAATCATCAAAATGATTAGAAATTTGGCCCAGCCTTCGTAAAATTACAAGCACTGTACACAGAAAGATGTATATGAGACAATACGCACACGTGCGCGACACGTGCGTTTATCTCTCACAGGCCAATAGATAAACTAATTTACCAAATATATCAATTAGTAGGCGGTTTCCCGGCAAATTTGTTATCATGTATTAGTCAAAACATATTCTTTCACATGATTGATAATAAGAGCTTCCATTTCATTTTTTGAAATTGGGGCATTTCCAATACTGATCTTTGCCTTTAAAGAATATCCTTAAAATCTCTATACCAGCTCCAAAGGGTACTGTATTAAAGATTAATCTCATTTGCCCAATACCTAGAGAAACAGATACATTCAAGAGATTAAAGAATATCCTTTAAATGTACCATACCGTATGCCTCGTGCCACACAATGCCCTTCTTGAAAATTTATGTGTGCAGGCTAAAAAGCCAGTAATTGGAGGTAATGATAGCATTGTCAAATACATTCACTTATAAATTCAGACAATGCACTATGAACGTTAATATATATAGTATATGAAATATTATCATCATGTACACGTGCATGATAACAACAATACAAGGTTACAATAGCATACATCGATACATCATCCTTGACATGACAGGTATACCGTACTCATTTATATACAGTACATGTAGCTGGTAGCCAGTAAACAGTTTTAAGTGTATTGTTCTTTCAAATAGATCTGCTCTGTATTGGTATTGAAGATACATGACCTCCAACGTTCTACACTAGAGTCTCAACAAATTTCATGGCTCTGAATATAACTGAAAAAGCAACGGACTAACACTCAGCGAATGGAGACAAAATACATGTACATGTATCCAAAATGTACATCACAGCCTTTTTTTTAAAATTCTCTTTTTTTCTAAAAAGTTATATTCAGTTATATTCAAAGGATCTTTGTAAATAGATTGAATGAATGCATTCCAGGAAAGATTTAGCTTTACAGATAGTTACTTTCACTGGAAAAATAATCTACATTGTGTCACAAAAAGGATCTTATCCAAAGAAAATTCTTCCTCTATTTCTTCCTGCTACTAATGGGCATCTCTTCTCATAACAACGGGCAGTATGCCAGTAAGTACATGTAGGTAAAAAGGAATGAGGCAAAATTGCCAAACACTTTCTGAATGCAAGTCTGGGACCTGTTTCACAAAGCCTTTTTTCAAAGAAAAAGTACAAAAATCAGTGACAATCGATCAATGGATTTGCCAAATTGATTGTCTGAACACAACCCATTTCTAGATTCTGTCTCATCGTTTTACTCAGTTAAACGCAGATGATTAAACATGCAGGCTCTATTCATGATACTTTGTAGAGTACAATTTATATTTGTAAACTACATGTACTTTATAGTCTACACTCTGGATCTAGTGCAGAAGATGCAGACCTGCCAACCTCTGCTCTGGAGTTCAAAAACTGTATTCTTTAATCCCAAAAGTTGTATTTTACTGACAAAAGTTGTATTTTTAAACTAAATACAAACTGTAACGCGGATCAATGCCTCTTACAGTTCCTACATACAGGAAGAATTTTTATGCCTATAATGAAAGATGTGATAAAGATTGAAACCAAGTTAAACGCAGATGTTGATATAAACTGACATACATGTAGTTCTAAGGCCCAATCTTCTAAAGAGTTGCAATTACAAATCACAGCTCAACCTGAGTTTGAAATCTTTCACAACTCTTTACATAAATGGCATTTTATTTTGGGATTGATTAGAAGACTTGTGGTCAATTAAGAATGACTACCATATAGGGCCTGTATCTCCCTAAAAACCTAAAGTTAAAGCTAAACCAGAGTTCCAGTTATGGTACTACATGTTGTTGTTTCTCTGCAGTGGAAAATGTCTTGTGATATTCCAGTTTTTAAATCAGGAAAAAAGTCTGATATGAACAATTATAGACCAATATCAATTCTTCCGGCAATATCTAAAATTGTTGGAAAATTGGTATTTGATCAACTTTACGGTTATATGGATCAGAACAGAATTATAAGTTGCAAACAATCAGGTTTTTGACCAAAACACTCTACAATGACATCTCTATTGAACGTCACGGAAGACTGGCTTGACCGGAGTGCATGTGATCCTTGACTTTAAAAAGGCCTAAGATACAGTGTACCACTCAATTCTTTTGAATAAGCTACGATTTATTGGCTTGAATGTATTGTCATTACACTGGTTTAGTAGCTGTATCTTTGAATACCGGTAGTTATTGATAAACATTTGGATTGGGGTAAACATATTGAATATTTAAGTAAGAAGGTATTAAAAGATATATATTTGTTGAAAAGACTTTAATAGCACATATGTTAATGTACATGTACATACTGTAACAAACTGCACTAATATTTTATTAATCAGTAATTTAATGTAAGTTTGATTAGTTACTCCGGTGCAATTTGGGGGAATGCCGGGAAAGGAATTTAATATAGTTTGCCAAAACTATAGAATAGGTGGTAGTGTCTTGGTTTGTACATTTTAATTTTTCTTTTATATTCTTATGTTCTTGTTTATTTTTTTTTAAATATTTGTATGTTATAATATCTTATAATTGTGCATGGATCTGCAGAAGAACAGCCTTTGGCTGAAGTTGGTGCCGTGCAAAAATAAAACAAACTGAACTGAACTGATGTACGTTTCAGAGAAAAAGTTGGTGGTTATTATATTCACTGAAACCATATACATTCTGTAAAGGTCAACATGTAAATGTGCTATCAGGGACACAATCCTGATTTTCTCATGTATTTGCTCACTACTCAGGCAACATGAGTTATCTACCAAGTTTGCTTGGCAGATATCAGTCTCGAAAATACACAGCAAAATCTTGGATTTAATCTGTTGAATTAAATTTTCTGTGATTACCAGAACTTAAAACCCTTTTAAAGGTAAAGGCCAGTTCTGGTCATGCGATTGCATTGTGAAAGAAACGTTGTGGAATCGATCAGAAAAGGTTGATCATCTAGTATATAAGTATTGGTGTGTACTGCAAGGTTCTGGAATCATCAACATGATAAGAAAGTTGGCCCAGTCTTGGTAAAGTTACAAGCACTGTACATAGAAAGATGTACAGATATGGGACTCCGCGACACGTGCACGATATCTATCCGGTCTGGATAGATATATTAATTTACCAAATATATCAATTAGTACGCGGTTTCCCGGCAAAATTTGCACCATCACGTATTAGTCAAAACATATTCTTTCACATGATTGATAATAAGAGCTTCCATTTCATTTTTTGAGGGGGGGCGTTTCCAAAACTGGTCTTTACCTTTAAAACCCTTTTAAATTGAATTTTTGTGAGGAGGATCCCCGAGCACTTACCGATAGCTATACCGATCATGCTGGTGAAGTCCTTACAGAAGATCATACCACAGGAGATGACAGCCGAGAGGACGTTACACATGATGATGATGTAGACCTTAGCGATGGGGACATGATCGCCAAAGATACAGAGGAGAGCTTTGCCGACCATCTCAGCTCCAGCTAAGATTGTGAGTAGGATCGAGCCATGGTTTGCAGGGATTCCAACACTGTCTGTGTAACTCACCTACCAATACAAGGCAATACAAAAAAGATGATGTTCTTCATGTCATATACAGTGAAACCTGTCTATAAAGACCACCCAAGGGAGACAAGAAAAGTGGTCTTTATAGGCAGGTGGACTTTGTAGACAGGTGCCTATAGTATATGTATCAATGAGAAAACATTTTCAAGGGAAACGAAAAATGTGGTCTTTGTAGACAGGTAGTCTTTATAGACAGGTGGTCACTAAAGCAGGTTTGACTGTAATTATTTTGTAAGCTACATTGTTTAATGTTAATTTGTGATTACTTGTGAAACTATACCACTTGTTGATTTTCTTGTTCATATAATTGTTTTATTTATGTATTGTAAAACAAAATGTTCATGTATACATATGAATGAAGTTTACTAATAAAATTCAAATTCAAATTCATGATGAACATGAAAGATACAAATGTCTTGCCATCCATCTCAGCTATTAAAGCTTAGTTATATATTGGAAGATAAACCCACGTTTAACAGAGAATTCATCTGTCTGAATCCATCAATCCTAACTAACCTGCAAGTCAGTTTTTATAAACACTTCAATATAAATAATAACAACAACCATCAATTAAAAAAAAATTACATTGGCTTCATAACATACAGTACATGTACTTTTTATATCTATATGAGTTTAATTTCTTTTATTTGAAGAAAAAAAACATTTGTAGGAAAACTACAGAAGTAGGAAAACTACAGAAGAAGAAAAAGTTGTTTGACTGTGTCATTTGGAACATAAATGAATAGCACCAGATAAACGTACATCAGAATATGCACACATGCTTATCAGGAAAACCCTTGACAATTATACTCATTAGTCACCAGCAATATACTCATTGATACTATCTAAACAAATACAACAGTATATAGTGTCAACAATTTGATTATATCTGCAGAAACATTACAGTCTCTTTCCTCATGAAATAAAAGGAAATTTAGGGACAATTAACATTTAAAATATAAGACATTTCCAAGAGTGAGATCAATGGTTGTAATCAGTAACATACAAAATACCTTGAACTTGCTGACCTACACTGTAGTAATAATGTTACAACATAGTAGATATAGGAAAGCCATAGAGATAAGGGTATCTGTTGTCTAGACACTTAAAATTGTCTTACTCTTTATTGACATAACTGTTCTTCAGCTGTTTTGTATATAGCTGGAAGTATTACATAACAGATTAAAATAAAAGGCAATAGTTGTCTGCAAGTGCAGACTCTAATCTCCATGCTCTAATTTGTATCTTGACTGGATCAGTCATTTACTAGCATGTCAAAAGGGGAGAGAAGCAGCTGTTCACATTTCACAATCACACAATAGGGTCAACTAATGTCACACTCATTTTTAAAGTCTTTTAAAAGTTAAATAGACAAACATCTCTCAGATTCAGTCTACCTATATTTCTCAATCATGCATTTATATATAAATTCAGACTTTGAGGAGGATTCTTCCTTCTAAACTATGGTTTAAATACAGTGCACCTTGCTTTCTTTGTCCATTTGACAAAACATAAGGACAAAAAAGTCAGTTGATAATCAATAGCATGGATATCGTTAGATAGGATCAATACACTGTACCTTACTCCTAGACAACTAGTGTTCTATCTGATCGAGGCAAAGACATAAACAAAGGCCATCGACAGAACACAACTGAATGCATGACTAGAATCACCATTATCAGCTACGAGAAATACAGAATATGTACATGAATGCATTGGTTTTATCACCCAAAGAATTTCTCAATCAAGAAAACTTACCAGATTAACATTGAAGAAGGTCCATGCTAGGGAAAGTGTAGCCAATGCAACCGAGAAGAAATATGTCACTGGATTTTTCGACATTTTCATCTCCACAGCCGTCCTCTCTATCTCTTCCCCTTTCAACTCGCCATTCTCGTCCTCTTCTCGGCTCTTCACGCAAAATCGGCACACAGGCTTTGAACCCTGGACCTTAGATAACGAGTCCTCCTGATCCTTAGGCGGTACAATCTGAACTTGACCATCCCCTGCCAATGACTGAGCATCGTTCACATTCCTGCTTTTTTCATCGTTAATGTTATGATCTCCACTACCCTGATCCCTCTCGCATACGTGATAGAGGGCTAGACGTTCCCCTGTCTGAGGGCTCACAGAGTCGTTGCTTTTCTTTCTGGGCGGAAGCAGGATGATGCAACTTATCACACCAGGGAGAAACACAATCCCACTGAAGATGCGGAGAGCAAGACGCCATCCTTTGGTTGCAACAAAATATGCCATCAAGGGATTGAGTGCAAGCAGTCCTATTGGAAATTAAAATATCAGTAAGAGAAAATTAATATTTATTGTAATTTGTAAATATGTCAAACATCTTAATATTATACCTAATCAAAGTTGATATTGAGTGAAAACGTTGCATTACAGTACATACTACTTGCGTATGAAAAAACACGAGTCCAGATTTTGATTAACTAATATTAATACTTCACATACAAAAATGAACAATCAACAGGTCTTTAATGATGTCTGTATCTTTCACCTGTACCTGCTACATCAATAATCCAGTCTTAATTTGTTTGGACCTTACATAATGCAAGAATTTAGGATGACATTACGTGATTCAACAAACAAAAAAGTAGTAGCCTCACCAACTTGGCATCCAGTGAGTGCAAAGGAGATGGTTCTTGTGGAGTTTCGTTTCGGGAAGTAGGTGAGGATGAGACAGAGCGTGGAGTGCTGGGCAAAGTTGATACCCATGCCGTACATGACACTGAACGTAGCAAACAGCGAGAAGACATTGGTGACATAGGACGAGATGAGGAGGCTGGAGGAACAGAAGATGATACCGAGGAGGGCGATGCTGCGGGTCTGACAGTATCTCAAGAGGATAGCTGTCAAAGGGCTGGTAAGGGTGGAGATGGCCCAGGCTAGAGACCCAATCCAACCTTCAGAAAGAGAAATAATAATAAACTATCATACCATGAGGGAGTGATGGCTCCTTGGGAAGATTATTTATGACTTAGGCCATGTAAAATTGATTACATCTTGATCGTCCAGATTTTTTTGAAAAAGAGGAGGAGGGTGTACCATGTTATTTGATATTTGATATTTTTCCCAAGATGGCTGCCGCGTGTACAAATAGTATATAATTGAATATGTACATCTGGCTGAAAAGTCGGCTCATCTCAGCTTTGGCCATATGGGTAGATATATCGTCGGCAAGGTATGCAAGTCGTTGCATGCGCATGCATTTACGCGCATGCATGCTGTCTGAAATCCAGCGCTAGAGCGCGGCCGCGCTATCGTGAGGTATCTGCGATGCGATGATCAGTCGACTCGATCGACTCATCTCTAGCTAGCTCCTCGACTCAAGCATATACATGCGATATATGCATGCGCAGCGCATGCATCATCGCATCATTTTTTAGCGCAGCTTCACTTCAGCATATCGCCGATCATATAGCATATCAACCACTCTACATTTCAATACAATTTTTTCTAGAGTCTTAGTATGTTTGTACAAGAATATTTGAACAGCGTATTTGAAGAAAAGGTGGAAAAGATGCATATGGTAAGTATTCTGTGTTGTTTTCTGAATAAAAAGAAAATATATCAAATATCAAATATAAGGAGGCGGGCGGAAAAAAGGAAGCGGGCGGGGACGATCAACATGAAATCAATTTTACATGGCCTTAAAGGGATCGTTTAACAATGTTAAATCTGAGATACACGGCCCTACGTGTTATCAGTGTCTGTGATATGGTGTAATATTGAAGCCCTAAAAAAATTGCGCTTCAAAATGATCAAGAAGTGCCTCAAAAAAGTAAAAATCTTTGAGTGACCGGTTTTACCTAGACCGAAAGCTTCAGTCCCTATAATCATCGGTTGTTCCACTGAGACTACGTCTGGCTCCACTAGACCTCGGTTATAGGGACTGAATGACTGCCTATGCCAGCCTGTGTTGAAGATATTCGGCTAGATTTTAGCCGTTAGGCCCCTCCCACAAACATGACAAACTTGCCACGGCCGTATTGTTATGCCCCCAAAATCCCCCGAAATGTCATTTTACCTCGTGAATATCCAATTTTGAATTAGGCCTAGGCTATAATACATCGGTTCCACTTACTAACTTTATTGATATAATCCGTTTAATGGTCCCTTTTAAGGAAATTATGGGTCAAAATCGACCTCCATGTTGAAAATCTTGCAAGCCGTTTTAAACTCTCGCTGCCGTCAATCTCATCCCTTCTAGTCTACGCCGAAGGCAAAATGATTATGAAGGAAAAACTGTGATAACGCCATTACGAACGTGTAGATGGCGCACAGTTTTTCCTTCATAATCATTTTGCCTTCGGCGTAGACTAGTAGTAGAAGGGATGAGATTGACGGCAGCGAGAGTTTAAAACGGCTTGCAAGATTTTCAACATGGAGGTCGATTTTGACCCATAATTTCCTTAAAAGGGACCATTAAACGGATTATATCAATAAAGTTAGTAAGTGGAACCGATGTATTATAGCCTAGGCCTAATTCAAAATTGGATATTCACGAGGTAAAATGACATTTCGGGGGATTTTGGGGGCATAACAATACGGCCGTGGCAAGTTTGTCATGTTTGTGGGAGGGGCCTAACGGCTAAAATCTAGCCGAATATCTTCAACACAGGCTGGCATAGGCAGTCATTCAGTCCCTATAACCGAGGTCTAGTGGAGCCAGACGTAGTCTCAGTGGAACAACCGATGATTATAGGGACTGAAGCTTTCGGTCTAGGTTTTACCATACTCGTTTTCCCCAATAGACTGTAGTGTTATGAAAACCGTCAGGCGAACGGTTTTCAAAATTTGTAATTCCAATCATAAATATCTTGATAATCAGACGGGCGATCGGCTTGTAAAAGTCATGGGGTTCCTGACTGACCTAAAGGTTTATAATTATCATTGCATCATGGGCTAAATCCAGAATTTTGTTTCAGAATCTGAAACAAAGTTACCGGATCCCTTTAAGGGTTCAAAAGCTACATGTACTTACCGGTATGGTAGTCAGTGGACTAGACTCTAGATCTAGTGCCATTTTGGTAAATACATGTACATTTGAAGCGCGGAAGCTGTGACGTTTCATTAAATTATTAGAGAAAGAAGACGATTCGTTGTACCGTTCTCGACACATAATCCTTGTCTAAATTCAGTTTCTTTTGACGTTTCATTAAATTATTAGAGAAAAAAGACGATTTGTTGTACCGTTCTCGACACTTAATCCTTGTCTAAATTCAGTTTCTTTTGACGTTTCATTAAATTATTAGAGAAAGAAGACGATTCGTTGTACCGTTCTCGACTCTTAATCCTTGTCTAAATTCAGACTAAATTAAATCCTGCTTAGGCTGCCTTCGCTCTACTCTCTAGACTCTAGACCACGCGTGCTCTAGTCTGGACTATCATGACTAGAGGATCTATACACTTATCAATCTCTAGAAAACTGGATTAGATCTAGATCTAGGCCTACATCTATGAGAGAACCAACCTGTGATTGTGGCACTGCTCTTGAACTCCTCTTGTAAACTAATGAAAAGTAAGCCGTAGCAATAAAGGACACCAATGGTGATAAAGTATAGAACAAACGATGCAACAGTCACGATCCATCCCCATCGGTCCCTCAGCCATTCTATCGCCTTCCGAAGCCGGGTTCCGATTGCCTGTGACTCCGACATAATATACCGGTACTGCACTGGTGATCTTGCTTGGCCTTGACTGAGCCTCATGCAACAAGCTCAAACTAGATGCTGACAGAAAGAATATGCGATACAATCACTTCTTCGCAAAAGTCAGTATACACACCGGGCGTATGTTTATACAACTCGGAACATAATTTCAAGATGATACTGATGCCATGACGGAGGAATTTGCCTCCAATAATCAGCTGCTGGCTGAATTGAACCCGACGAAACACAGTGCAAGTGTTCAGACGATGGCGCCCCCGCGCGCGCTGTGAACACCTTCAAAGTCTGCCTAGCTACATGTAGATGTACTAGTATATTGTACATGAAGCAGCAGATGGCCGGATGAGAGTGGTCAAGTGTGACGTCATCAAAAAACGATTTGTAGAGTTTCCAAATTTGAACTTTATTTTCCGAAAGAGCATCAAAAATAATATCCAAATATTGAAATCCAATCGAATATGTTAAGTATTGGCTGAGATATGAACATCCGAATGAATAGATTTCAATGGGATTTTGTTTGCTCTATATATATAGATCTATAACTGTTTCCTAATGTTATGAATCGAACCTGGAGCAAATTATGATGACAGTGAATTCCTATGCAATCTATTTATTCGGATGGTCATATATCCATATCTCAGCCAATGCGTCATTACACTATTCAATTGGTTTTCAACATTGTTTTTGATTTTCTTTCGGAAAATGAAGTTCAAATTGAGAAATTCTAAAAATAGATTTTTATGATGTTGCAGCCTCGGTACTCGATCACGCATGCATGGATTCTCCGGACCCCATGCAGGGGGAAAATGAATTTGAAAATTAAGAATCGCTACTCTGATTAACTGGTCGACAAACAAATCCCAAATTTCCACCAGCAACCTCATAATTTAGTAGGCATGCAAGCTTTCGATCGTCCACCCTGAGTGGCCTTTTCATTAATCACACAATTTCTTGTTGTCTGCTGCCTTACTGAATCTGGGCCGGAGCATAGAAAGGTGGCAATGAATAACCGAATAGACCGAGTCCCTTTATTCGGTGAAGGGTAAATCCTTTTTATCCTGGTGGATTCTTTAGCCTTTTAAGGTCCTTTCAAACTCAATGGACAATTATCAACTGGATAAAAAAACAAAACAATGTCCCATGTTTGTAATAGTCCTAGGGGGTAGAATTATGCTAAAAAGAAAACAAAATCAACATCATGAGATGGATATTTAACCCAGAAGGTGTCAACGGGAGGAACATTCTAAGGGAAAATAACAGGAATAGTATAGGCATTCATAGCATGGCAACTGTGATGGCGCTATTTCTAAATATCTACCAAGAGGCTCACAGTGCAGTGCTAACTAGCATTGTATTTGATGATATTACTAAAAATAAATTGTTAAAATCAATCCCCCTTCATGTGGCATGTCAGTTGGCATAGACCCCCCCCCCCCCCAGAATGCAGGAAGAAAGAAAACAGTCGGTGTAAGGTATGTGGGGTTACCAAGATTTATTCTACTCTATGTCCCAGTACAGGCGCTTACGCAGGGGGAGGGGGGGGGGGGGCTGGGGGGGGGGGGGGGGGGGGGGGGGGGGGGGGGCTAACCACCCCCCCTCTCAAATTTGTTTATGTGTGTGTTTTGGAGTAAAAACCCCACTCACATTTTTTTTAAACAATTAATAAATAACCCCCCCCCCCCCCCCCCCCAACGAAATATCGGTCGGCATAATTTTTCAATTTCCGGGACCAAAAAAATATAATATGTGCTCTAGGTATCTTGAGGAGAACAGAAAAGGCCATGATATAAGAGGGATGTTTGTTGTGAAACTGTATGAAAGGAAGAACAAAAGTGAGTTCATGGAAAGGTTAGGTCTGGAAGAAACTGTGGTTGGAAGTGGTAAAGAGAAGTGGATTGAGGTGGATCGGTCGTGTGTTGAGGAGGAAAGATGACCTGTGAAAAGAGCATGGGGTATGGAAGTGGATGGAATAAGAGGGAAAGGAAGAAGCAAGATTTTATGGAAAGACATCGTGGGAAAAAACAAAGCAGTAAGTTTGGTCTAAATGAGGATGCTCGAGACAAGAAGTGAAGGGAGGGAGTGTCATCATGGCGTGGAAGTCAGTAACCCCTCGTTTTAATAAATGATGATGATGTGGTGGTGGCGATGCTGATGATGATGTGGTGGTGGCGATGATGATGATGATGTGGTGGTGGCGATGATGATGTGGTGGTGGCGATGATGATGATGATGATGTGGTGGTGGCGATGATGATGAAGATGATGTTGGTAGTGGTGATGATAATGATGAGAATTGGTAATGTATGGGACAGAAGAATGGAACAATTTCCCATATATTTCATCAAATCACCCCCATTTCACAAACCAATCAAAACAATTCTTAAAATATCTTTCCCAGAATAGTTCAAATTCCTCTTCAGTTCTTTCACTTAGTACTTCTGAAAGTTTAAAGTATATCCAGCACTACATACTATTCATTTGTGAATGCTGTGATATATTTGTACGATGTGGATTGGACTAAATGCTACTTATTATAACATGTATTATAATTATGATTATTATTATCATTATTGTTGTTTATAGAACTGTTATTATCATTCAATATTAAAATCAATTTTTTTTTGTTTCTTCTCTTCCAAATTCATATCTTACCATGCCTTGTCATCCAAAAATTCTCAATAGTCACAGCAAATATGAACCAATCAAAAACAAAAGTCGAGATATTTTGTCTTTTTCACAGGATTTTAATTGTGTAAAGGCAACATATAATTTGAATATCACAACACCAAATGCCACATCAAGGTACAGCTAAAATTATGCAATAATAGCAGCCAATAATGCAATTTTTACTAAAAACTTGAGGAACATTACAAATTCTGCATTTTTATATAATATGCAATTACAGGCTCTATCCAAACAGTTTGTGAACAAATACCGACATTTTGAGTTTTTGTGCTCTAGAACATCTGCAAAACATTTGTCACCAATACACACAGTAATTAGAGATGACGAACCTATCTATGCACCAATGCTAACTGTTGGTTCTGCACATGTTGAGTTTGTTGTGACAATTAACATCCCTTTCCTTAATGAGAAACAAAAGATAACATTGTTTTCAGAATACGGCCACAGATTATCACCAATCACAATTAGCCTTTCAGCAATTACATGTAGCTGGAATATCGATTGTGACTGGGTATTTGAGGAGTTAAGATTGACTGTACAAATTGTAGGCAAATTTCAAGCCTTACACAATAGATCGATAGATATAGTGACTTAGTGCACTAGATCATATCATAATAAACTCCTCTTATATAAAAATATATATACAAGATATGACTACTTTACAATGAAATAATGTAGAATATGTGCTTGAAAGTGAGGTTTACAAAGGCAATATCTGCTAAAGCACTAACAGGTCTAAAACTTTTTACTAATAGTAATTACAATATTTTATCATTATTGCATGTTTAATCATAGTTACCCCAAGTCCAAAGAACTGTCAAAACTAATTTTCAAACATATCGTGATTATTTTTGTATTTGAGGGTGAGCCATATCAAATGAAAGATGTATTGCAAGACAATCCTTGTACATCCTTGAATATGATTGCTTGATTGATCAGTTGGTTTTACCCGACTGCTAAGAAAGCATGTGTATGCTTGTGAGTAAGCAATCAGGGGACCAACGGCTTTAAGCCCTCCGAGGGACTTGGTAATGTAGAGTAATGCCTTACCAAAGGTCATGGGCGCATCGACTTGGTTTGAACCCAGGACCTCCGGGGTTACGAGACCACTGCTCTACCACTGAGCCATCCTGCCTTCTCCATTGCTATGTACTATCTAACAAAAGAATCTGAGTGCATTTTACTCTCCGGAATATTGATGACCTTTTTAAAAAAAATTGGTATCTGGGCATACGAAACACAAATCTTTTGAAGGAATTAAAAAATCTATAATTTTCAATCAATTTTGTATTCATTTCACATGGTAAAGGCAATCTTGGGTAATAAATTAAGCAAATTCAATGACATTTAAAAATTTGAATAATGTAGTGTACTTTCTTTATCTTTTTCTTTTTTAAAATTTATTTATGTAATATGTCACTTCAGCTATTACAAATAGTTAGTATAAATAGAAATGCCTTCCAATTACAGGGAAATGAAAGGACTAAATATATTAATTCAAGGAAAGTTATCACAACTTCAGGGACAGTACATAAAAGATAATCTGTAAAACCAAACTATAAAAGCCTGTTGACAAATCGAGAGCAATTTATTCATGCATTAAAAAAACTGCCAGCACAATAAACTATGGTAATATATCATATCAATCTCATTAAAGACATCTGGATGTAGATAATGATTTATGAGACACGTAATTAATTTCAGAACCCAAACTACAAGTTTCAATCTAATGGCAATGAACATAGAATATATTATGATTCATTGCTGGTTAATGACATTTCAAAAATTGGTTGTGCAGAACGTTCATTTATACATGTACGCACAGCTTGAATACAAATTAAAATGATTTTGACAATAGTATTACTGGGGACAATGGATGAATGGACAAAGAATAATAAAGAGAAATTGTCTACTTGACTCCAATGATATTGGGTAAGAGGAATATCTTAAAACTACCAAGGTAAAAAAGAATTTAAATACAAGTTATGGCAAATAAATAGATGGAAATTGAAGTACACAAATGCACAACACACAGGTTAATAGAGAGTACCGACATAGACGTGAAAAAAGGGATAAATGTTAATGTCAACTGAATTGTTATACATTCTTGAAATACACAAATCAGAGAGAATGTTAAAAATTGAAATTCGTTATTATTACATATTATTTGGGGCTATATAAGACAGATAAACATTTGCAGATTAAAATTAAAAGGATTTACACCAGATTCATACAGAGGAAATGTTTTTTGCTTACACTGAATGTTAATTACAAACTTGATTAGAAATAAAAGCCCCTGAAATTCAAATTTTGAATACTTCAAGCCTCCCCCCCCCCCCCCCCCCCCCCTTAGAAATGTCCACATGGTCTATAATCCTTCTTTCATGAGTCGTTAGAAGGAAGATAATGATGACAGTCTTACCACAGCTGTAAGAAAGATGACAATGATGAACATTTTACCAGAGTCCTTAACATGAAGATAATGATGAAAACCCCATCAAATACATTCTACTGGTGTGAACCAAAATCATTCAAATGTACATGTATATCATAATGATACATAACACAGAAAGCAGGCTATGATAAACAATGCAAGCTATCTTACTATATATATAGACAGCACTGTTCATTTACTGCCATTCTATATAATTATGTAGCTATGGATTAAGAATCTTCCTGTCAACTATTTGACACAAAAAATGTAAAATCTCTGGATATTGCACTCTTTGTCTAATTTGGGATATCCAGATAATATTCAAGCATCACAGGTTTAACGATGAGAGAATAAATATACCGTAATTAACGGTGTATTAACCGCACCTTTTTGCCGCCGAAAAAACTTCAAAGTTTCGATTTATGCCCCTCCACCTGGCGCTATGCCTGGCAATGTCTCCCAGCTCAGTAATCGGTGTGTTGACTCTCCACTTGGAAACTAGAACACTCAAATTTGTCTGTCATCTTGGTTTGAAAGTAATCTTTCTGATAGATTTCAATATGTAGTTGATAAAAATAATTCCTCCAATTTTTCTTTTATTACACGGCGTACCACAAGGTTCTATCCTAGGTCCTCTACTGTTTTTTAAGTCGGCAAAAAAAAGTCGGCAAAAAAAAAAAAAAAAAAAAAAAAAAAAGTGAAAAAGAGGGGTGCGGTTAATACACGAGGGCGGTTTATACAACGTTAATTACGGTACAATATGTTGGGCTTAATGATAAGTAGTACAGAAATGTTTAAACGTACTATACAATACATTGATAACACAAGTACACAACTGACCTCCCTTTTAACTGAATTATAGAGAAACTGTGGAAATTTAATCGACTTAAAGGCAGGTGAATCCTGAGAAACAAAGAACAAAGAACCCCAAGGAAATAAGGAGAAATATTTTTAAAAATTATTCATAACATTAAAACCAAACGAGCTACAAGCACTCACGAGTATGAATGTAGTATCCCAATTTCTATGTTAATAAACCAGTCTTGCGAATGAAAAGAAATTCATGATTAAACCTTTGTGTGGACTTAATAGAGGTAGCCTCTTCGGTACAATAACTTACTATACAGAATAACCATAGAATAACCACCACCATTATACTTTAAATACCAATGTTCTTTTCTTATAACTCAGAATGAATCCTTGAGAGAGGAATTCAATAATCAGAACAGCATTCAAGCCACTTCCTATTAAATTGCTGAGAATCAATAAACCTCACAGCTCCTGACTGTGCAAGACCACTCACACACAGGAAATGAAGAAACCTTGCATAGTTGCAAGCTGTTAATAGGTAACCATGGTTACCATAGCAACCATTACGTTCGCCAGTCATGTCACCTTTAAAAAGCACTGACGATTTAACAAAAAGAGCAACATTTCCGTTTGTGTCAAAATGATCTTGTGCTGCAGGTGGTCACATTCATTAAGAAGCTCTTTCTGGAAAGTTAATTTAAAACACATTATAATGTGTACCAGATTAGAGGTAAATTGATTTTAAAAATGAGGAAATTCATCAGACATGCTTAAAATAACACTTTGTAAAACTTGTATTAAATCATTTCTTTATCTACCCTGTAAAAAAAAAATATTTGCAAATATTTGCAGAGAAATGTAGTTCCTCTGCAAAAATCTATGTTGACTTCCTAACCTTTAACAATTCATTTATAATATGAAGGGCATCATATTGACATGATGACCAATCAGAAACTCCATAGTACATACGATGTGAAAATGTACCACTTCATAGCCTTATTATCACTTGATTTTGATGACGCATTCACCAACACAGAAAACCAAACATAAATGCTTATCATTTGTGTGCACTTACCAAATATTGAAGAATAGGCTTTTTACAGGCTTTTTTTTAGGTAAACAAACTTGGAATACTTTGAAAGATGTGCTATTTTGTGCTGAGCTTTGCAAGAAGAAGTTGGCCTGTATTATTCTACCAAGGTTAAAACCCGACGGTTAGGTTTAAGTTTTTGTTTCAAAATCAAGTTTAAATCTAAACGCCTAGGGTCGCATTTAACTGAATTAGTACAATATGGACCACAGGGTTTTAAAACCAGCACTGCATAAAAGTGCTCTTCTCACTACAGCCATTCGCATATGCAAACAGTCCATGTATCACAAAAATACCACTTTTTGCAATCCTGGTACCTTTCTGTTTCTCTTTATAAAAAGAGTATTGTACCCCATGCCTTGGAATGCGTCCAAACTTGAGTCGTATGAACGATGCTTTCCTCAACACAGAATGACAAAATAATGTCACCCACAAGAAATACATTTGCTGACGGAAGCCGAGATGAATGTTTGGTGCTGGGAGTTCCTTGACGATCATATGTGAATGGAAGATGTTCAAATGTGAGTGGTGGACGTTCACATCAGGATAGTAGCTGCTGAATTACATTCTGCTCGATTTAATTCAAGAAGTAGATAAACTATGTTAAAAGCTGAAAGAGAACTCGCTCTTCCTAAAGTCTTTTATAACAAGCGATGCGAGAAAGAACATCCTTTCTCTAAATGTCTAATAAAATCTGTACACGGCTATTCAGCATGGAGGAAACTTGCAGAGTAGAATTTATCATTCCTCGCCATTTATCCTCTCTACGACTTGTCCGATTAGATCTTGCATGACTCCTGCGCGCCACTTGCCGGTCTCCAGGACCTCCTCATGATTCGTCTCACCATGGGTGGCGTAGTCCATGATGCAGCAATTTGTGACCAGCGAGAAGCCAAGGACGCGCATCCCACAATGCCTTGCGGCTATCACTTCAGGGACAGTGCTCATACCTGTACAACGGAAAAAAGGGAAAAAAGGGAAAAAAATGTTTGATCTCCAGGCAAAGTGACATAACGCTCATTTAGATTACCCTGTGGATACAATTCTTTATCTTTTCATCGAATGATAACAAATTGTGTCTACCTGACAAAAACAAATGTAAAATCATTGCACATTGACGTACTGACTTTAAATCTAGACAAATTCTGTTAAAATGATGTGGTTGGGACCCTGGAAGTTTCTTCATTTATTTTCCAGGTACCTAATCGCACGAGAAAATAAACATCTTGATTCTACATGCAACTATATCAAATTTTCCAATTTGTATGGCAAGATGCTTCCATGCCAGCCACTGCAATTACAAATTTGATGATTATAAAATCTGTTTTTGACTGATTATTCTTTACCACCACACCTACTCCAAATTGGATGAAAGCATGCACTAGAGCCTTTTCGTGTAAAATGTACATAAAATTGTGGTTTGAGTCTTGTGCTTGTTGCAGGTACAGCAAATTATCTATGATATTTAAAGTAATCACTTCTTATACAATACAATCTTGCATGCAAGTAGGTATCTCTAGACCTGATGTACAGGCTTGCATCAAACATCATGCTCAGTGTTTTGCAATTCTGTATTTTCAATTCCAAAGTAAAAACGCATCATGGCTGTATGTTCAGAAAATTAATGCTCATGAACTTGGCTCGATAAACTAATTACTATGAAGAAGGGTAACATTTTCTGCCTCGAAGGACTAAGGTAGTCTTTATGATTGTGTGATAAATGCTACAGTGACAACTGCTAGATTGCTTACACCAGCCCAAATTCTAAACTCCAACCCTTGGTCCAACACTGTATGTTACTCTAATCCTAAACCCAACTCTCTCCTCCTTTCAAAAAATAAAGTCTGAAACAAATGTCACATCACTGTCTGCTTACTTTACTTTCATGTAAAATCTGTATTTTCACGAGTTATTTCCATTTGAAGTTTGCCATTTTGACGTCTGAGAGTCTATCACTTACCTACAACATCCGCTCCCAATGATCGTAGAAGCCTGAGTTCAGCTGGAGTCTCGTATGAAGGCCCTCCGACCATGACATAAATGCCCTCTTTGACGAACGTCGAACACTGCAGATCCTGAGCGACCTTCATCGTTAGCTTCCTCAGCTTCTTGTCATAGACATCGGACATGTTGATAAATCTTGCTCCAAACCTATTATCACAAAAGGACAGGAATGATTAATATTGTGGTTCTTAAAGCCCCACTGCACTTCTTTTAGCTACTTGCGCCCTCTATACAGCCAACAATGCCTAAGCGGTACCCGTTGATCCCCCATGATGCCCTTTTTCTTATGTTATTTGAGAGCTGATTTGATGAGATAACCACCTGGCAGTAACCTTGCAGAGAGGTCTAATCCCTCCTTGCCAAACTTGTGCGGAGGGGCCTTTAATCTCAACATTCTTCTTCAATAGAGTCCACATTGTGAAGGACATTAGTTTGGAAACTAGCTGCATAACAATCACATAAACACCCATGACTGGGAAAGTTCTAGATCTGTGGTTCACACGCTTTTAAAGAGAAGGTGGAGTTCTGGGAAGAGGTGAAAAATAATTTGTGAGTGTAATCATTGTTATTATGCAAGTGTGGAAGAACATCAGATTAAAAATGTTCCCTGAAAAGGATGGCTCTTCAAATGCCTTAATATTCTAAATATGGCATGTGACAGCATAAAAATCGGGACAGATTTTTACGCCACATGTTCGTGTAGTCCCATTTACATCTTTTTGTGTACAGTGCTTGTAAATTTACCAAGACTGGGCCAAATTTCTTATCATTTTGATGATTCCAGAACCTTGCAGAACACACAATACTTATATGCTAGATGATCAACCTTTTCTGATCAATTTCACGCACAATGCAATCGCATGACCCGAACTCAACTTTATCTTTAATTCCATGAATTATATTATATCTTCGTTTGTTTTGTCAATGCCATATCAAAATATTATATACTTCCACTCTCTTTCAAAATAATCACTGTAGCTTTGCCTAATCTTGAGTTCATCACCAATGAGCTTTGAAATAAATCCTACCAGATATCCGTTATTGACACTAAGGTCACAGCAGAACACTGACACAAACACTAGGCAAGAATTATAAATGGGCCTCATCAATAATAAAACTCTAAATCTCAACTTGCTTAAATTACAATATCCTAAATATGTTTAAAACTTCCTAAACCCTTTCAAGATAAGTATTCCACCACATGTTGTATTTTAGCTCAATAGCTATTCATTCAGATACACATTAGGCTTGCGGTTATTCAGAGTAATACAAAAATATATAACAAGAACAGGGAAAGGAAAGGGCAAAATTTCTGCACATGGATCTATTTTCGTTGCATGACCACATTGTGTATGACACCAGGAATGTTAAAAGGTAAAATAAGCTTTAAAATTCTTAGAATGGCAACACATTGACAGGATAAAATCCGGTTTTTCAAACAAACTAGTATTTAAAAATAATGAAAACATTTAGCTGTTAACCATGCATATTGTTTATGGAGATGGCATTTGATTTGAATAATATAGCAATGAAAGAAAAATATTATTGTTGCCAATTTTAAGCAGAGAAGTGATCAATTTAGGGCGCTTTCATGCTTGATTTTGACGGCCAGAATCAGGCATCTGTTAAGCGTTTAGTTTAAAACACGATTGCGTTCATGCTCACTTTTGTAGAATCACCGAAAAACGGAGATCACGATCGCTGATCGTAAACTCACAAAAAGATGCGTTTACAATTGTAAACGCGTTTAAATGGGGTCAACGCACTGACCTCTGGTGGGTCTACGTAGCATGCGCACACAGGTTTGCGAATCCAGCTGAAGGCCACCCAAGAAGAATTGCCTGGAGAAGTGAGCATGAACAGTGCACCGTGGAACTGCGATTACGATGAGCGTTTACGATGAGCGTTACAAATCGCTCATTCTGCCTTTAAAATCAAGCATGAACGCGCCTAAGTCCTAACAAAATTTCTGTCCTCGAAGGGTAAACAATTACAGGATTGGTTACAGGTATTCTGGATCAATTGACCTAAAAATTGGAGATTAGAGAACAGGAAACAGTTCCAGGGAATCTTGCAAAGATCTTCTCTACTGGAACATTGTTAGTAAGAAGAAGTACCTACCTTTCATCGTTGGGACCAACGAGAGGGTTAGCACCAGCCAATGTCGGCATTCCTATATGATCGATCATGACCATGATGTCTCCGACCTTGTAGTTAGGATTCATTCCACCTGCCGCGTTGGTAACCACCAGGGTCTCGACTCCAAGGAGCTTCATCACCCTCACAGGTGCAACAAGCTGCGATAAGGAGGCAAGAAAAAGGAGGCATAAGATAAAACGTTATCACCCTCACGAGTGTTACGCAAATTACAATTATGTTATTAGCTACCTTCCTCTATTTTTTTTTTTTAGGGGGGGGGGGGGGGGGGGAGGAAGTGAAGCAGGATTTAAACCAGGAAAGCAACTGAGTATGAGATGAGTAGGCAAAAATCAGTTGGTTAAGATCAGACTACTTGCGGGAATAATTGTTTTGAGAAAATGCATCATCACAGATGAGGTTGTTCTTCTATAAAACAGCTTGTGCAATACCACTTTAATATCAACATTTTAAATATGTGTCATCATCATGTGTACCAGTATATCCTGCTTCTAATGGATCACATGCCAAATGTTTAATCAACCAAGGTTGAGGCTCTAGAGAGCAGGAATCAAAACCACTAAGACCAATATTACCTCTTTACATGTATTAGTCTACCAATAACACAGGCAGGGGATTTTCGTCAAACATACTGTGTACATGTATACCCAGATGTGGTGTGTATCCGGACAGTTGATTTAAAACAATAATTTGAAGAAGTTTACAAGCAATATTTCATCACCCTTTCTGAGACTTAAGTTGGACAATATTAGTAAAAATATTCATGACGGATGGTGCTATTTGATGAACATTTTCCTTTAAATTTGAGGCAAAAGAGAAGTCTCTATGTTTTTTCAGTGTGGAAACCCAACCCTCCATCATAAAAACTTTGAAGAAAAATATGGCAAATAAAAGAGTTAGAGACCATATTTTTCTTATCAAGTGCTATATAAATCCATATTTTATTTATGTTCAAATGAAAATCAATAAAATCCCTGTGGAGGGAAAAAATATGGAAAAAAAATAAAAATATATAAATCCATATTATTCTTTTTTTTAAAGTCATGAGATAATGATCAATGATTCATTCAAAATGGCTACCTACCTTCCATGCTGGATATCCCTCGTAAAGATGAAATCTTCCCTGCATCATCACCACCGTCTTCCCATTCAATGTTCCAAATACAAACTGACCATGGTGTCCCTCAACTGAAAATAAGAAATGATTTGTACGATAAAATTTCACCAATTTGCCTCAAAATGTCATAGAATGGGGTACATGTATATTACTTTTGAAAATAAGTTCTTTTAATCTCTATGTACTTTAACCAATAAACATTGGGTGATTCAACGCAATCCGCGCTGTGAAATTTTCTATTTCATCCAACGATGAAAAATATTTTGTTAAGACAATTTCATGTTGGTGCTACCAGGAAATTGGTCATTTAAGAGATTTCCTTTTTTGGGAGATATAAATTTATAGATGACCTATATCGTATGGGAACACATAATTTTCCCCCTTTCTAAATTTTGAAGATCTTTTTAAAGCAAACCTAGACTTTGCTATAGTTTCAAGAGTTTCCTATTTAGGTGGAAGTTTAACATTTTACTAAAACCCACTTCATTCTGAGAATCTGTACAGTATTCTCACCCACAGAAGGGTTACTGCTTCCAAAATGGCAGTAAATTAAACAAAATCATATCCTACCAATAGGATTAATTTGTGAATCAAATGTTCAAAATCTTACGCTCTGAGAAAATTTAATTCCTTTAACTTTCTTCTCTTTCAAATCAGTATCCTACTGAATGTACCGGTAGTCTGGAAAATGTACATTAATGTTAAGTAAGGGAAAGGAGAATGTCCTTCATTTAATTGGAGTTCATGTTGTCACTGCCATGACAAAGCAAAATCCTTGATCTGATGACTGATAACCAGTAAATGACAAAATCAATTATCTTTCTTCACTTCTTTGAAATTCAATCTCAACACTTGGAAAGCTGTCAAAATTAGTCTTCACAAATGACTCCCCACAAATATTAAAGGAGGGTTATTTTTAAGTATTTTATACTAATAATTACCATAAAAACATGTGGGTCCTCTTTATATCAACCAATGACTGAGCCTAACACAAGAACACATGTCCCTTTAAAATTAGAAAAATACAATAATAATATTTTGTTTGTATTGACTGGAGTTGGAACCTTTCATACTGATATTCATTTTCATGATTTTACATTCTATTCATGTTTCTTACCTGTGCTGACGGGAAAGTTTGGAATCTTCTCGTACGGTATCGTGTACCTTTCCTCCAGTTTATTACCCAGGTTCATCAGGCCTGAACCGCAGATGATGCCTATTGTTGGACGATGCGGTTGCCTTGACAACAGGCATTCTGCCATAGACTCAAAGTCCTCATAGGTATACCTGAAACAAATAAAGAAGGCAAACATAATTTTAATAAAAATGAAGTAGAAAAAAAATCAGCAATATAAAATCTGAAATATTCCTTAACTGTTTCCTTCAAACTGTACTAACCTATATTGTACATTTCTTTAAAGAACAAAATACCTCGTACTGCAATTTTACATTAAAAAATCTATATGTGCATTTTATAATCTTTAACAGATAGCAAAAATTATTGATAGGGAAGTCCACTAAGCCGAACTGAGTATCCACAGGATACTCAACGGAATAATTCATATCAAAACTAAACTGTAATCTTTATGAAACTGCCACGTCAATGACACGATAAACGGGAAAGATTTGGAGGAATATTCATGACAGTGCAAAGAGGTACAGAGTAGGGAAGTTCACAGGTAAACACAGGGAAAGACTTGTTTCAATGTCTACTATTACAACTAGTACATGTATCATGCACATTTATTACACAGAATATATATCTCAAAAACTTTATCACTCATCAAACAAATGTGCAATTGACCATGCATGAACATCAACAGACAATTCAACGACACAGATTATAAAATGAGAATCAAAATCTTTATTCAGCCAAATCTGCTACACATATTATTTTGTCTTGGTGGCAAACATATTATACATACATGTACATGGATAAGTGTACAATCCCAATTAATAATTTGTTTTTCTTCTTTTCAAAATGATCATCAGATTGGTAGAACCCTTCCAAATCCCACCATTTAATTCTAATGGTAGGTTGATAAAAAGCTTTAATTCTTTGAATTTGATTGTCGATGAGTTTGGATAAAAAGGACAGTTGAATAAAATCTTTAGTGTGCCAACAGCAACTCTTGCTGCTCATTACATAACATTTGGTTTGATTAATTACTATTATTCAAGCGACTCAAATATTCAATGACCTTTCACACACAAAAAAGGACTTCTAAATTCCTTTTGTTGTTGAATGATTTTGATTATTCAAGCAACTTATATATTCAATGATTTGGGACTTAGGACAGTTGAATTCTTTCCTCTGTGTACCAACAATTATCTCAACATGTTACATCATACTTCGTGGAACTAGGGAATATTTGCTGTCAATTCTTTGTCCTTTGCTATAAATGGATTGTAAGTTGCACTAATACACAAACAGGGTTTTACATGTGTTATGCAATCAAAGTATCTGTTTCTAAGTAGTTTGACTCATTGACTGTGATAAAAATGTGAGATAAAGTCAAGATAAAGTCGAGATAAAGTCAAGATAAAGTCAAGATAAAGACATGTTCCCAAGAAGACATCTACTAAACAGTTTAACAAAATATTAAAAAACTGTTAAATCACATGCTTATTATTCATTCTATGAGAATATTCAATTTGAATAATATAAATGCATTTCAAAATGATGATGATGGTGATAATGATGGCGAGGATGATGAATAATAATAATAATAATGTAGAGTATTTATAATGTGCCAACCCCACATGAATAATGCACTCAAGGCGCAAACAAAAAAACAGGAACACGAAAATATACGATAATGATCTAGGTACATGTAAGTTAGACAATATAAGTAGATCTACTGGAAAGCAATTTTGACAAGATGAGTTTGGCATTTTTAAAACAATCTTCACTTGAAATATTACCACCCTCTTGCAGCAACTGATTCCAAACATGTATCTTTAGGTCCAGAATGTGCAAATAAATGCTGCAAATCTAGACTTACTTTTTCTTTCATCTATATTTATTTCTCATTACAAGGGAATATATCCACTTAGAATCTATCTTTAATCAAGCCTTGGTTTATTTTAGAAACCAATACCATTTCCTCATTCTGAAACAAAAGCCATTAATTTGGTAGATAATTAGGCAATTGGCCAATGCCACGTTATGATGCAAGGAATAGGCAATAGGTCACTTAAAGTGCACCATTCATTGTACGCTGTTGCCTATAAAGTTGGAATAGTTCTGAGAATATATCAACTTTATTTATCCAGAATGAATCTTATTATCACAATCATTTCATGGAAAGAGGTTAGAGAAAATTAATCCAACTTTATGGGCAGCAGTGTGCAATTTATTGTGCACTTTGAGTGACTATTCTGCCTACTATTCCTTGCATCATAACATGATGGCATTGGTTAATCATCAACTTGATGATTGACTGGCTATTATTTCTGAAAGAGGAAATGGTATCAAAATCTATTTATAACCACAGCTTAATTAAAGATCAGTAGTTAGGTACAGAGTACACATATATTGACAGGGGGAACTTTGTATAACGGGGCACAATGTATAATCTATTTTTCCTACAAACCACCTAAGCTCTCAACATATATCAACATAATACGGTACTGTCCTTTTCTCCTTACATTGATCCTTCCATCTCTCTCTCTGAATGGATATTCAGAATCAGGAAGTACAGTGAGACCTGATATAGGGGAATTATTGGGGTCTGTTGACGTACAGGGCCCCATTTAACAAAGCTTGTCATTAATAGTGACAAATTTCAGTTTTTATTATCAGCTTGTGATTTTTTTTGTGGTCATTTGTCATTGAAAAAAGGCTTTGTAAAACAAGTCCCAGATCTCGGGTTCAGAACAAAATCATTTCCTGTGAAAATCAAGCTCTTCATTATCGCGTTCATTTTATAATTAGATACAAACAGGAATTTGTTGCATGCATATCCCAACTTAAATACAGCACAAGCACATTTAATTCTGCCTCCATTTCTGCATTATATATTTTGTTTAAAGATGGGGTCAATCTACACACTACAGTATCCTTGCCTGCTGTAGATAATACCGGTTCAGGTAGAGATCTTGATTATTGTGCAAATACATGTATAAACAAAGTCTACCATCCACATATAGATGGAGGTCAATATGAAATTGATTACACAAACAGTCTATATGGAGAATGCACCTGGTGCATTTAGTCCGTGCTGTTTTTAGTTACTTGTGTGGTATTTTCGCTCTCTTCAATATTGACATTTTTATTGGGAGGTGGGGGGGGGGGGGGGGTGCAATTTTTAACTCTCTTTATCTCTATTTTTATCAAAATAGATTCTGTATGATACAAGTTCACCTTCATGTACAGTCAAACTAATTAAAAAATGTGGTTGATTTGAATTAGGCTATTTCATACTGTAAATTTTAGAAAGGTGGTAATAAAGCACAAACGCAAATACTTTCCTTCTCCCCAAATGCACTTTGTAAATTATACAATTAAGGAACTGCAATATTTACTTGATGTTCTTTTTAATATACATGTACATGTAAATAAACATAGTTAGACAGAAAATAATGTGCAATAAAAGAAGGAAATCTTGGACCGCTAGATGAAATTAATTATGCTGAAAACTTGTCCAAATTATTCATTTCTATTTCTGACACTAGAGATTTTTTTTTTTAAAAGACAAGACTCTCCAAACTATATTGAATCGTCTCTTTAACCATTAACTAGCATTGGGAAAGAGAGAACTTGACTAAAGCGGAAATAAGGACTTAAGTTCCGTCTGCTGAAATCTAAATTCATGACACTCAAGGAAAGGAATGCAATAACCATCCAAAGACTTGATCATATGAGCGTAGGTACATGTACGTAGGTCTTCCTGTTTTAGATAAATGTACGGTAGTCTGGCAAATTCTAAAAAAGGAAATAATGACGTTGTTTTAGAGTTCAATCTTTGGATAGCGCACTTTACATGACTGTAAATATACATGTACCCTCTTAAACTATATTTACAGGGTACTTCTACACTGTAACTCCAATAAAGGTACCATTTAACATGTTGATATGATGATCATAAAAAAAATCCATCAGTGCTCATGCAATCCCCCTTTCACTTTTTGTGAGGATTTCAACAGTGTATTTTCAAAGTTAATGAAACACCACATGGTGACGGCAATGCAAGAGTGGCATCAATAAGATACTCACATTTCAGATGAATTAGTTTGCACACAGACAACTTTCCTTTCCACGCTTTCTTCCATGCTTCTATGGCATTCACCAACACGTTTCATCGTCTATACCTTCTACAGTCTACACACAATGACTCTTTGAGTGAAACTATCCTTTACTGATGAAAGAATGGATTCTGTTAAAGTGAGATCACGACTAGCAGTGAAAGGGACGATGACAAAAAGACAGCAATGAACTGAAGGGAAAAATCTATACCAGACCATCTAAAGTATTGGAATACTGCCAATATGGATTTAGCCCATGCAAAGTAACAGCCTTGTGCTGAATAATAGATCTATAAAGTACACACTGCAGGCCTATTCTATATGAACAAGTTGTGTAGCTTATATATTTTGCATGGCTTCTAAGCCATCTTGAAAAGTATTAATCATCTGGTAATTTGAGCAGTTCCTCAACCCCCCCCCCCCCCCTCCATGATGAGAGTAGAAGAAAGCAGTCTAAATTCATTGTAGCAAGACTAGTTACTGCCACCCGTAACTGAAAAAAGACCCACAACATTCCTATATCCTTGACAATAAGTTTCCACCCCCACCCCCCTCAGACACAACATTCATGACCTCTTTCTGTCTAAGTTCATGTTAGAATGTACCATACCAGACACAAATTTGTACCCATAGTGTAGTCTACATGTATCATTACAATTTACAAGAATTGAATTTCTTGTTTAGTCTAATCAAGACACAAAAAATGAGAGTTAAAAACATGATAGATAAAAAAAAAGATAGATACAAAAAAAAAGTTAAAAAACATGGCATTTCATGTTTTGTATAATCAAGATACAGAGCATGAGATTTAAAAGCATGATTTTAAAAAACATGGCTGATCACACAGATATGACACGCATGGTGTAATAAGTATGAGCGATCGAGCGTGTTTGCTTTGTAGCTACGGTAATCAATAACACTCAGGACTGCTTGGATGGCTGTGTATGCAGACTAAAGGCCAAGCCTCCCACACACCCCCAAAATGATAGTCTCTGCAATCAGACCCCTAGTGGTTCAACCGTAACGCATCATGAACATAATGCATGCAAATGTGTCTATACAAAGAAAACTATATGAGCAAAATATATGAGAGATAGAACTACACTGTACAAGAACATAGTCTTACTTTGTTTTTGTTTGTACATTATTATAAAACTTATAATGAAATTACAATTACTGCACCCCGATTTTAAAGCTAAATTGCCCTGTAAAAGTTTTATGAAACTCAAGGAATTGAATTGTACGCTACAATTAATAAATGATCAACTACAAATTGAAATAATCAAACATCTACAACTGGAGTCTTGACTACATTGTAAACAAATCCAATATCATGTTGTGCCTACTTTTTAACTGGACTGAAATACAAAGACTAAACATTAATTGGCAGGATGACCCTTCAGGATCTATGAGCACTGCTGCTGGCAAAAGGAGGAATTTTTTTTGGCACAGTGCCAATCTGATGCAAGAGACCCTTTTCAATGGTGTACATACACATGGAAAGTGGGCGTTGGCTTGGTCAATATTAAATACATGGGGCTATTAGTATTATGGGTGCAGAGAACTTATGCACACACTGCAAGATTGGTAGCCTGTTCATAATAATCAAAAGTCATACAAAAGTTTAATAAAGAAACATGTACATGTACATACAGAACCACTCTATACTATAGTGACAAGACTCAAGAGCATTTTTTAAACAAACTATATGTAGTTTGGAAAAAGTCAATTGACACGAGAGCTGGCAAATTAGTAATGTGCGCTCTCAATAAGCCCTGCCCAGTTTTATGATTATGGTAGATTCATACGACGTTCAGAGACTAAAGCAGGACCCCAATTCTGTAATGTTTTTCTTTTCTTCTTCAATATGTTCAGAACTTCAGATTAGGAAAAAGATATTTACTTATTGTATAGCTATACAATTTTTGAATAGCTACATGTACATGTATACAAACTACATGTACATTGCAATCAAAAGCTTGTATGTTGTGTGGTTACTTCCATCATGCATGGCTATAGTAAATACCGGTCGAAACTTAAATTCATCATATTTTTTTTTAATAACATCTTTTTACATGTCAGTTTGAATTTCACCTACCCCCCCCCCCCCCCCCCACAAAAAAACAATATTTAGATTCATCAAAGTTGTAAATTCTAAGTTCATACTTTTAACACAACAAGCATTGGAAAATATCTAAACAGAGAATTACGAGAGCCAAAATATTCATTTTGATAGGTACATGTACATGATTATGCCATAATTCCTTTGCCAAGGACAATATCAAAAGTAAATTTTAAAAAAAAAGGGAATGGAAGAGCTCACAAAAACAATAATGTGGGAGTGAATAAACAGTGCTATACCAATACTCATAAATCATATTACAATGTTCATATAAACCTAATACAAACATGCAGAACTAATACAAAACTAGAAACAGAATATACATCAATATTCAATAAACCAAAAGCTAGCTACAAATACACTAATCCAATTGATAACTACTTACATTGTATTTGAAATAATCAAACGATACAATAATGCTGTGCAGTGCACCATGGTATATAATCACCATTGATGACTTTGCGATCAATATTTACCACCATGGTAATAATAATAAAGATAGATTTATTGATAGATTTATTGAGCGCATAATATCACTTAACAGCCAAACGGGGCCAGAAGTAATAATATATACTGGTACATATATACATGAAGGTGTAGGTGCAGATGTGCCTGGGCCTAAACAAGCCAATTTTGATTTTCAAAATGGTTACCCAATCCATTTTATTGTTAATTTTCATTATTTAGATTCTTAACTCGTGGGAATCGCCTGATAACAGATAAGTGCATGTACATGTATCTGACCATGCAGATGGTTTGATGTTTGATCATACTTAATAGTTGCAACAAATTAGTGCACTACCCTAGTTTACCTTGATTTAATACAGAATTTGAATCAGATATTAAACATGTAGCCGCTAAATATTTTGTTTTAATTTAGCCAGCACACCACCAATTATTAAACAATACATGAATGTGCAAGTTATACAATAATATGTAGGTATAAACAGGACTACAAATTACAGAACCACCACTAACACTACCAGTAAAATTTTCAATATATCTGTAAGACCAAGACAGATTTACTTTGTAAGAAAATTAACTGACAATAAGAGTTACAACCATGCAGTTATATGCCTTGCCACCACAACACAAATCACTGCCTTCACCATAAAAATAAAATGCAAAACCACTTTAGTGCTATTATTCAATCTCCCCTCCTTTATTTAATTTTTTTTTTTTGGAGGGGGAGGGGCACTTTGATGATTTACATATCTGTTATAAAAAATAATGATACCCCAAAATTTAGTACAGATACAAAAGTTGAATACACATGCAAGCTGAGTAAAGAGACAAGAGGCAGCTATACTAACGACTGGTTGTCACACAGTACCTGGTAGACTGACATGTGGAATGCGTGGTGGTAGGGGGGGCTCCCTCCAATCTAGGGGCACCCTCGGAGGTAGGGGCTTCTCCGTTGGCCTGCGGTGCTGTCTCGGCGGCAGACATGGCAAGCCGATCACGCTTGTCTGAGGCGATTGGATCTGTAAGGTTCCTGGTAGTCAAACACTCAAAAGATGTAATGACACTGTCACTGGAACTCTCCGATTCTACTACACTCCTATTGGATGCCATCCTATGCTACGGTTTACAACGTCTACTGAAGCACTACGCTACGAGTCAAGTGGTTTGTGTACATGCATGCACGAAAGCGATAAAGTGGAGAGAACTTGTCCACACTGTAGTACTAACTGACAGAGATATGGAATATAGCTTTAAACCTTCAAATGACTGTACGAGGTGCTAGAAAAAGTAGGCCACCCATTGTACAATGCACATTCCCTTACAAAGGGAGTCTTTAAAAAAAAAATTGTAATGACGTGTACATGCAAATATGACTCTTGTAGATGCATGGATTGTAAATAATAGTTCTTCGACAAAACTGTGCATTCCTACCACCTCCAATCAATGCCTTTTCTTTTCATAACGAAGCACGTGCTCAGCCGCATCACTGATTCCACGGTATTTCAACAAGACAGTCTTTTAGTGAAATCACAAAGGCTTTGTTCATTTTTTAATAATGGGTATTTATGGGTTCACACTAACTTGAAAGTGCAATCTAAATTTTTAGATTATTGCTGATCTGCCCACTTCTTTTCATTAAAAAAAAAAAATTCTGCAGAGCATTTAAATGTAGATATTCTAATAATTCTACCTATCCCACATGAGACATTTTCAGAAGAGATTACCTTTATATTTCCATATAACTTCTTTTTTTCCTGCTGATAAATATCCTTACCAACAGGAAGTATGACTTCCTGATTAACAGTTTGATAAATGGATACTTGCCTAATTTTTTAAATGTGCATCTTCATTTCATATAATGTAGCGAAAACATGTCACCATACAAATGGATGTTCTACTGAATTTAAAAAAAAAAAAAAAAAAAAAAAATCTTGTTTACTTTTGTTGTCATGGAGAAATTACTACGAAATGCATTTTATCATAATATCAATATTATTATTCATAACATTTTTGTGAGTGTGAAATTGAACTCTGCTTTCTTTTTTGGCCTATTTCTTTTCAGCATCATTGTTGAAATGCACAATACATGTGTATTCCTTTTATTTGTCTATCCTATATTGACTTGTCATTTCAAGTTTGACATCTTCAGAATGTTTGTTTAAAAAAGAAAAGTGTTTTTCCTAAAACAGTACTAAATAAATGCAACAAAATAGAGCAAGGTTTCAGCCGGTTCAGGATCATCTTCCTTGCGCAAAGATTGATTTTAAATTTCTATCAAAAATAATGTTCTTCTGTATCAATATTCAGCTGGTGATTTCTAGAACACATTACTTTTAACGAACTCATGATGCAAATATTTATCCAAGATAGCGGTACCTTGAGACTCAGACAGCATTCAAGCACATTCTCAATAATTATTACATCTAAAGGTAGGTCACAAATATTTGATTTAGATTAAACTATCTGGCACATATCATTTGGGCTACATCTGAAACGATAAAAATGTTGATAACCCCTCTCCTTGTCCCTATAATCAAACAAAAATGAAGTGCGTGCAATTGCAGTTTTATTGCTCTCTGCTGAGAGTTCAGATAGCTTGGAACTCCCAAAAATTATTCACGGGGATATATTGTAGCCTAATGTATTTCCCACTGTACTGTAAATTCATTGGGACAAGGTCAACTTGGTCAACAGGGCCTACACACAAGTACAATAACAGATCACGGGATACAATAAGTAGGTATGGTTTCCAATATCACCTCTATGCTTACTATCACTCTCTATAGACTATTGCTACTGCCAAGCAGGAAAGCAGACTGAAACCTACATGTACCGGTATATATGCTTGATTCAGATCATTTGTAAATTACAAGTTCAGAGGTTAATAGGAAAATGTCTGGTGAAAATACTGAACTAGTGGGGAGGGGAAAAAATAAAGAGGCCAGTGCATATATTTCATGACAATGCTTTTGAGGAAAAATCATTTTTTTTTTCTGCATTAAACATTAATTTATTCTAGATAAAGACTGCATGGCTCATGCAGCCATCTTTTTAAAAAGATGATTTGTCACCATTATGGGCCCAATTTTATGAAATTTAGCAGAGGCTCCAGGGACCCCCTGTGAGAAAAAAAAGTTAGAGAGGTATGATGCTCACATACATGCATGAACACTCTGTGTTATCATTAATTTATTTAGTCAAGGAAAAAGTAACAAGTAAATACAAAAAAGTAGTAGTCCTGTCAACACATTACGCATAAAAATAATAATAGGGTTGATCACTGACCTTTGCATTTCAAGTCAGGTGCTTAGATCACTTGACTTTGAATTTTATGAAAATTCCACATAGAACACTTAAAGTATGGATAGACCCTAGAGCACATGGCAAGTACAGAAGCCAAGTTCAACTTGAGTTCAGTATGAGGGCCTTTCAGTATTTGTTTTTTTCTCCTCATGCTCTCATTGGTTAACCTTTTGAATGCCAGGTAAAAGTATTTGAAGTTGACTTTATACATTCTAGGTGAACACAAATTATTTGTTGAAGTGATTGCTACAATGGCTGACTTTTTCAATTTAGCACTAAAACTAAAATAAACACCTCTTAAAGGGAAGGTTGAGTTCTGGGAAGAGGTGAAAAATAATTTGTGAGCATTACTCATTCTTATTATGCAAGTGTGGAAAAACATCAGTTAAGACATGTTCCCTAAAAAGCATGGCTCTTCAAATGCCTTCATATTCTAAATATGCATGTACCATCGTAAAAATCGGGGGGCCGGCTTTTTACGCCACGTGTTCGTGTAGTCTCATATACATCTTTCTGTGCAAGTGTTTGTAACTTTACTAAGACTTGGCCAAATTTGTTATCATTTTGATGATTCCAGAACCTTGCAATACACACAAATTCTTATATGCTAGATGATCAACCTTTTCTGGTCGGTTCCACACCGTTTCTTTCACAATGCAATCGCATGACCAGAACTCAACTTCATCTTTAATTTTTTAGTACTAGGTTTAGTACTGAGGCGCACGCAAGGAGTTGCTGATTTTATCAAACTCCCTGCGCATGTTTTCTTACACTAATCGCTATCATCATAAAGTAAGAATCAAATTGACAATGCAAAAACAGCCATTTCCGTGTACACCATGTCATGTGTATTGGCATTTATGGGAGAACCAAAATGGCGAACTTTTTGAGAGGTTAGCATTTGTGTAATGTAAATCGCACTAGGTCTACTCACTAGCAAACTCTGCAAGTACAAAGTAGTTTGCTAGGTTTGTCGGATGAGCAGATGAGGGAATGGGCGATTACGGACGCATTTTTGGTTTTGTTTACATCGCTCTTCACGCAGGGGTATGGTTAGGTGATATCAATATCATATCATCACTACCCTACATTGATAATTCTTCTTCTTCTGTTGTCATGACTCAGTCTCAAGTCATGTTTGTATTATGAAATAATTCTACAGTATTTGTAAACCTGCCCCCCCCCCCCCCCCTCCAAATTCAGATCTACCCGCCATATTTCAAACTTAGCCACCTTATTCTCGCTCCAGTCACATACCGACACACCAAACTTATCATAGATATTCAAATTTTGATTATTAGTTAGATGTATAGTGATGATCAAAGGCTAACTTATAATCATCCATCTATCACATATCAGCATCACATATATCCATGCACACAGTATCACTGCATGCTGGCGTGGCATATACAGAGATCGCCATTCATAATACCACACACACGCACAAGCCAAGATCAAGACGCACACACATGCCGGTATTTTTCAGACATGTTTTCACTAGGTGCAGACGATAATTCCCACTTAAATTCATTTAGACCATATTATGTGAATAACTTACTCGTTATTGTTCTTCTCAGACATTGTTAATCGCTGATATATTCGAAGTTCTCTTGCTATTTCTGTGTGACGATGCTACGTCGCGGTTTTCCAGTCGTTGTTTACTACGGGGCACGAGGTTTGGCGGGATCGGATCTCGTTCTGCTAAAAAGATAAACACGAGGCGGCGCGCCAAATGTGGAAGAAAGAGCGCGGTTACGTAGACATATACGTCAGACCCGTCATCAACATACGCATGCGCAATGCTGACGAAGCATTCATGATTAATCTTGTTTTGGGTACCTTTTTACTGTTATTTGATCCCAAAGGCTGGGATTGAATAACGTATTTCATAATTTAGTATGTAACATAAGCAGAAAGGAATGTATGACTGTAAATGCTTCTTCGAATTCGAATTCCATTGCAAGGCTCCTAGTTGCTCGGTTGTAAATTTAACTCATGAATATTCATAAGCTAAAATTATCAATGAGTACACATCCGCATTCCGAATTTGTGAATGGATCTTGAAGTGTATTTACTTATTTATTAATTCAAAAAGTGAACATTACTTGTTGTTTTACGAGACAATTTCCTCTCTCTGTTATCTTGTATATTGCAACGTGTAGTGTGCTCAAGGGCGTAGCCACAGCTAGTCACACTTATCTTTTTGTTTTATCCAATGTAGGCCTATAGATTCAACTGTAAATATTGTGGATTGCCTTTTGTTTTATGTTATGGACATCCAAAGAGCTGTCGTTATTCTTATCAACTTTAATTCCCAATAGAAACATTTCAATTTGTTGTATACATTTATTTACAATGTTTTTTCAGTTCTTTGTTTGTTAATATTGCACAAGTTATAAAAAAGATGAAAAAAAATGAGAAGCGAAGACATACAGAGCAGATGCACAGATTGAGATCTAGAAAAACAAAGTAAAGGGGGGAATGTGGAGCAGTCTACTAAAAAGCTTGTAGATCTATAGCTTGTAAAATGTAGACCCTGACTATATAAACAATATTCTAAAAACTTGTTAACGTTATGAAGTAGCTAAGCAAATTAACACAAATAAAAGATATAAACAACAAATATATAAATATATGTAAAAAAATATATAAATGTAGACCCTGACTATATAAACAATATTCTAAAAACTTGTTAACGTTATAAAGTAGCTAAGCAAATTAACACAAATAAAAGATATAAACAACAAATATATAAATATATGTACACTATATGTAAACATGTGAAATATACGATACTGTGATAGTTACTGCACATGAAGGAAATAAGAATTATGTACCGTATACTATAGAGTCAAAGAGGTGGAAAAACAAAGTAGAGTCATTATAATCTAAATCAGTAAGAATTCAGTGTAGAATTTTTAACAAGTGATATCAATCTATTTAAGGTTAAGGTTTCTTTATCTATTTAAAAATATATATCTCGTTCCAAAGGTCAAGCCAGTGCTATAAAAAATCACTAGGATGATCAAGAATTTTTCTTTTCAGGGGCGGGGGACTCGGGGGAGAGTGTTCTATCGATATGTCGAGCCTAGCTATAGTCCCAATCTGGGACCTGGCCTATATTATGATGACGTAAAGGCCATGTTATTGTTATAATGAATAATCATACGCAAATGTTTTTTTGTAGTAGTAAGCTTCTTTACATCAAACCCCCCCCCCCCCCCGATTTTTCCTCGGGGGGACATCATATAAAATGTCCCCCCTCCCCCATATTTCGTCAGAAAAGAAGAGGGACCACCAGGGAGCTCACGAATTGACCCCCCCCCCCCCCCCCCTCCCCCTCTTACCGCGTACCGGTATTCACTGGCTTTTAGCTTGAATTCCTCTTCATTAAAGTCTGAACTAAAGGCTAATTTGTACCAGGCGTAGCGGATGTATGTGTCGGTAAAACCTGATTATTTTATATTTATGAATTATAGATATGATATATTTGTACGTTTTAAAGATATTAAACTGTATATGAAATTTTAGAGTTTCTTTGCATGTTTGATTGGCTCTTTTAGATATCTATATTAAGGATTAATTCAAAGCCTGGCGTAGTTTTCTGTTTTGTGTTGTCCCGCGTGCTTGTATTCGTGCTGGCTGCATCCGCCTCACTCCAGCAAAGCATATCACTCATTCATTGGTCAATGCTGAGCTCCTCGCTGAACACCTTGATAGACATCGATGGCGAGACCATAATCTTCACAATTTATTTTCTAAGACTAGAAGTGCCCTAATTTAGTGTCTTTTTTAGATGATAGTGCCCTAATTTAGTGTCTTCTTAATAGTGCCTTAGGCTTAGTCTTATAGATCTACTCTTAGATCAGTAGGGGCGCTGGTCCGAGAATGAGGATCGTCCTCATAAACAAGGATCTCCTCATAAACAAGGACAAAATGTGTCCTCAAAAATAAGGGTTGTCTGCATTTTCGAGGACGTTTTTTTTCATCAGCGCTCTGGGGGTTTCATGTTACAGAACGGCCCGCTGGTGATGCCAAAAATGGATTCCCCGGGGGAAAATAACTCTAGTTCACCGTCTACCTTTATGGGTTGTCCGTCTTCCCAAGGATTTATTGCTCATAATGTGAAAGTCTCTGTACAAAGTCAATGTAAAATGCATCAAGAAAATCATTGCAGAATCCGTTTTTAGCATCGCCAATGCGCCGATCAAAAATATGAAACGTCTGCAAAAATGCAGACGGTCCTTATTTTTGAGGACGCATCAGTCCTTGTTAAAGAAGACGATCCTTGTTTATGAAGACGATCCTTATTCTCGGACCAGCGCCCCTACTGTAGATAGTGTTTCTAGATCTAGACCTAGCGGTCTAGATCTATTCTAGATCTATATTTTCTGAAGTGGATGAAATTAAGAGTTAAGACAGACTATTAAAGTCGCTGACTATAAGCTAAGTAATCATCAATGAATAACGGCAACATCAAAAGTTTGGATATTGATCATTCCAAATTCAATTACTGGTATTCCTATAGAAAGTCTAGGGTATTCCAAACTTTTAGATCTAGGCTACCATGCATCACTGATACTGTGATAGATATAGACTCTACGAGTATTTGAGCGTAATTTTTTTTTTAGACACTCTCTATTGATTCTCAAACACCACTTTACGAAACTCACCAGCAAGAAAATACAGTCAATTCAACTCGCCCAGGCCCATGGGCATGTCATGAAGGAAAAAATACTTAGAAAATGTAAATCGGACATCTATCAATTATCGCCAATCCTGGCGAAGTGCTGCTTCATATTCTTTCATCATGTGTAGAATCTTCTTGTAAAGCCCCTCCTCCAAGTAGACCAACTCTGATATCAATTCTAGAATTGTGGAATCTGAAGCATTAAATTGTGTTTTTGTATTTATATCGCATTAAAGATGATGAATGTATAGATATCTATAGATATATATTTTGACCACCAAATGTTTGTACAGATAAGGCATTTTGTTTTTAAAGACATTCATCCATCAGATTTGTTTCCAGGGATCGACCTTTAACACCACCCGTAATGCATGATTTAGTTTCAAGTCGGTTTATATGCAAAAACAGAAGTCAGAAGGTTGACCGAGTAAATGTACATACATACAGCTAAACCAACTCACAGCTAACCATATTTGCAATTAAACCCTTTGTTTTCTTCTCAGTGATCCCAACAATTTACCTTTCATCACCATGGCAACAATTGGTTCATTTGTCACCAATGTACTCATCGTTCTCTTTCTGGGATACCTGTGCAATACGGTTTACACCATGTATAACCTCTTCAACCCACCTCAGTGCGATGTCAACGAGGGTGTCAACAAATGCCTTATACGACACCAAGGAAACAAAGGAAATTTGCCTTATCAGGTAATTACACCCCTTTCTACCTTCCCGGTAGATTTGATGGTTAAAAAGCAATTCCTTTATGGTCAAGAGTAATGTATAGTAATGTGTATTTGAGTAAAGAGAGGATTCATGATCTAACAGTCATGATATTTCAAAAAGGGCAGTCCATATTATGTAGTTTGTCACTAATTGCCTGCTGAGATCTGTAAGAGTTTGCTCTAATTCATTGAAATGTAACATTTAGTTTATGCCCTCTTCTTCTTTATAACCTTAGCTCTAGTTTATCTGCACGGTTGTTTTTATGAGTGTATCTTTGAGAGTAGACTAAAAAATAAAAAATAAAAAAGCTTTTGTCGAAGATGGGATTCGATCTCTTGCGTACCAACAATGATGTGACTAAAATCACCGCCTTAGACCGCTCGGCCATCGCGCACTTATACCATACCTATCAGTTTTCTCTGATGTATACATTAAAATGGATTGAAAACGGCTTCGCGTGCTGGATGCTTCGCGGCAGCTCCATTAAACGGGCCCTTCTTTTACTTTTGCAATGCATTGGCACGAACTTAGATCAAGATCTATCGGCAGATGTTGTTTTTGGAAGTTTATTTTCATCTTCATGTCAACAATGCAAGATAAAATTGTCGGTAAGATCGATCGAGATTCAATTGTATTGAAATAACCGACCAATTCATCGCACACGTACGGTATCCTCGATCGCTCAGACCAGTTACTAGATAATATTGTAGGCCTTTTTCAAGGAATTCATGTCAATAGAGCGATTAACCTGTACATTTCAGTTTGAGTAGGCAGAATGACAAATTTACCTCAGGTTTATAGCAAATTCACAATAAATCAGAATAATTTCCTTCACAAAGATTTTTTTATTTTTATGGAGTAATACACTGGCAATCACTCCTCCACACCTGTAGCAATTTATGTTTGGCCCTAAGCAACTACCAATAAATTAACTGTTATTCATTTGATTTAGTATACAATTAGAGATCACAATTCACCGCAGTATAATGGACTTAGGGTACAACTATTATTTTGTTTATTCCTATCGGAGGGAAACACAGCTTTAGATAAATGCTATTGTTTGCTTTTTTAATTTTTTTTTACAGCTAAGATTGTATTCGTCGCAGAGCAAGTCAAGATATCTTCGAGAAAACCAACTCACAGAAATTTTAAATGTTCCAAAATTCAACTTATCAGGGGAGCAATCATGGTAGGTACCCATTCAGGTGAATTATTATATTTTTTACAAAGATATTAAAATTCTTGTGATAGGATGAATTTTACAAGAACTTCTGGTTTACTAATTATATCTTATATCAAATTAATAAAATAAAAAAAATGATAAGGAATTGTCAATGTGCAATGCCAATTAAGAGACTCAATGTTTTTTTAGGGTGAAATGCCTGAAATTTGATGTGTGCTATATTGGACATCTCTGCCTCTCCTCCTCTTTCTCTCTCTTTCTTTCTCTGTATCTGTCCCTCTGTCTCTCTCAGTCTTTGTCACTGTCTGCTTTTGTTTTTAATCACTTTTTCTGTTATGGCTTCTCCCTTTTTATCTCCCTCTTTTTCTCTTGTTCTATCTCCCACTCTCCTCTCTCTCTCTCTCTCTCTCTCTCTCCCCTCTCCCCTCTCCTACCTCGCTCTCTCTCTCTCTCCCTCTTCCTGCTTTTCACTTTTTGTCTTAATTTTCTCCTTTTTTTCTCCCATTTCTAGGACGGTGAATGTCTCTCTCCCAGCAAGGACGTGCAAGAATGGCACACTGTACATCCATGTGTACCTCCAAACTACGAGCACAGCAAGGTTAGATCAGAGCATGGCCTCGTATCAGACCTCATCCCTCACCAAATACTCGCCTCCTAAAGTGGAAGCATTTAATCTACTGGGAGACAACAGACCTCAGGTTAGAATTAAGTCAACATTAAGATACTGGCAAGCTCTGAATTAATTTGTTTCTATGTCTCAACCATTAGAAGTGCATAGGGCGCAAATGCATTTTAGTTATTATCTTACTCAAATGTTACTTAGCAGGCGACAGTATTTTTGATTAATCTTTGAAAATGTAAACATCGAAATACGTCCACATGTTGAAGAAAAATATTCATATTTTATCCAATTTTTTGGTACACCATCGTGAGAAAGTTACAGTATGTAAATTGGTATTTTAAAAATGTTTAATTTAATGATATTCAATTCTATCTTGCAAAACTTCATCATGGAAAAAAAATGTATCTATCTCTTACTTTATGATTTTGTGATGGCATTATTCATATGAATTATATTTAATGTATTTGTGCAGGATGATTCTGAGCAGGTTGCCATCATACCTATATCACACTGGAAACCTAAACTACACCTCAGGGTTCTTGAGGAGCCGTTTGTCTTCCATAGGATGGAGGTTCCAGCGGATATCTACAAACACATCAGGTACTTTCACTTTACAATAGTACTTTGAAAATGAATTTATAGGTATATTTGATTTCAAGGTGTGAAGTATACACAGTAAATTATAAAAATGCATTAAATTAGAAACATATCAATATCTACAGTTTGACCAAAGTACTTGTAGAAGTCTTGTTTAAAAGCTACCCTCACTGGTGTTTAGCACAGTAGTATTAAACTTACCTTGGTTTTCGTTGAGAATCAGCTGAAGTTATTTCGTCAAATATTTTAAGAATACCATAAATCTCCGTGTATAAGGCGCACCTGTGTATAAGGCGCACTCCTATTTTGGGGAGAGAAAACACAATTTTTTTTATATATTTTTTTTAAAAATTTTTTTGTTGCCGAAAACCCATGCGGGGAAGGACCTTCATTTAACATCGGGGTGCAGTTAAAGGCGCTGAGTTGTGCAAGATGACAGACAAATTTTAGTGTTGTTGTAGTTTCCCGAGTGGTGAGTCAACACACTGATTACTGAGCTGGGAGACATTGCCAGGCATAGCGCCATAAATAAAAAATAAAAAAATTCTGTACCTGTGTATAAGGCGCACCCCCGACTTTCAATTTTTTTCGGCGGCAAAAAAGTGTGCCTTATACAAGGAGATTTACGGTAGGTGTTTGTCGAGAAATTGTATATATCATGTTTTTTGTGTGTAACATAGACATCCCAAACTAAGTCAACTTATGTGGTAAGCATATTTATCTGTTGGAAATATGACATTGTGAAATAATTGTATGTATTTTCAGATTGACACCTAAAGGGGATTATCTGCCTATCCTGTACTTACATGAGATGGCTCAAAAGCTGAGAGATCTTCAGGTAAGTCATTGGTCATTATGCTTATTATGGAAAACAGCGTTTTATATAATCTTTTATTTTAAATTAGGTGGTAGATGAATAATACAGTCAACTATGTGTGCTAAGCTGGAAACTTGACAAAGGTACATAATATTTTCTAGACATACAAATTATCACATTCAACAATCTGTGCATGCTCGGTTCAGGAGGGAGGTCTTTTTTTCTAGAAATTGCAATGATTTCTTCTTATTCATTTGTCAGTTTTTATTTCATATCAAAATCTAAAATATTACATACAAGCTGAAGCAAATAGTAATGATGAGGTTTTATTGTATTCTTTTGAAGTCTTTGATGGTCCTTTTTATTGTATGTCCAGCCTATTAATACCACCAGTAAGGAGATGCCACTGACCATAGAGTACAGTCCACTGTCGATTGGTCAACTAAGATTGTTCAGCAGTCTTGAGGAAGGCATGAGTACCATGTATCAGTTAGGTGAGTAATATTTATTTGTGAATGGTGGCAGTTCTTTTATTTTTTCATTTTGAATCTTCCACATTCTTCCCGTTCTTGTCTATATATATTCTGTGAAGCTCTCTCTCTCTTGCCTCTATTTTTGCCTCTTTCTCTCTAACACTTTATATGTCTTTCAGTCTTGTCTCTGTATCCTTAGTGACACTCCATCTATTTGGACATATCTTTCTGTCTCACTTTCTATCTCTTTGTCCTTTGTCTCTTTTCCATCTCTGTGAACAAACACCTCTTTCTCTTCCTGTGTGAATATATATTTTTGTCTCCTTCTTTCATTTTTCTGTTTTACCTCTTTCCATGTCTTTGATAGTGATAGTGGTGGTTACTTTACCTGACAGCTAAGAAAGCAATAAATGCTTGTTAGTAAGCAACCAGAAGACCAACGGCTTTAGGTCCTCTCAGAGGGACCTGGTAATGAGGATTAATGCCTTACCAAAGGGCACTAGTGCATCAACATGTGGAAACTTAGTTTTTGTCTGTCTGACTTATCTATCTTTTTCTCTCTCACTCTCTGTTTTGTCTCTTTGTCCATATACCTCTCTCACTTATGCTTTTCATTTCTACTTTCTTTTTAAGGTTTCAAGGAGAAGGATACAGAGGAGGTTATGTCAATATTCACAGACATAAATATGGTTCTACTCAGTGCAACAATATTTGTGTCCTTCTTCCATGTGAGTATCATAGATTATCTCTTTATTCACAGACATAAAAATACATATCGAGGGGTCAGTGACACAAAGACGTAACTCCATTTTGGCCGTTTTGAGAAAAAGTGGTTTATGTGTCACTGGGCACTTGAGCCTTAAGGAGTTAAGCCTATGTTTTACTAGCCATTGACTTCAATGGGGTATTGGTTGGAGTAAAGTCTTTGTGTTTCCTGGAAAGCCCACATTTTTCTGAACATTTTGATATCAAATACTCATTTTGGCAAAATATGGAGTTACGTCTTTGTGTCACTGAACCCTCGATATTATAAATAGTACTGATAGCTGCAACATATGCGCCTTTCTTTCTCAGTATCTCAGATTATTTCTTTATTTTCAAAAAGATGAAGTCCCAATAGACTGGTTTACTAACTTATTCAAATTTATGGATGTTTCATTCCTAGGGACTTAGTGACAAGTTATTCCATTAACCTGTTATTAATGAAAGAACTAGAATACTCTGAATCCTGTCTGTATATATTACTTGTTGCTATGCCCGGCAAGCCTCAGACAAGCTTTCAGGTTGTCAAGAACAACCTATGTTTAAAAAGTATGCATACAATTTGAATATGTTAGTAATCCGGTCTATTCCAGTATGAGCATGGCAATCTGCAAAATGTAAAATGAGGCTAATATTCAAATAACTAATTGAAATTGTAATTACTCTCTATGTATATGAATGATATTCTTTTATTAAACTAACTTTATCAATTGATTACCGGTAATCTATTTATTCATTGATGCATGGAAGTCATTTTAATAGCAGTATTTAAAAAAAAAGTCATTCATATTTGTAACATGAATGGCAAACAATTGTGTTTAAAAAGGAAAATTATGATGTGTACACTGCAAATCTGAACTTGCTATTAAACTAATATTATTTTTTCACGATTCTTGGTCATCTATTGTTTCTTCTCAGCTCCTCTTTGATTTCTTAGCTTTCAAAAATGACATTGCATACTGGAAAGCAAGAAATAGTATGGTTGGCCTTTCTATTAGAACAGGTAAGAGGGTGAATAAGATTTCTGTTTTTTTTTTTCTTGCTATGTATTGTAACATTTTTGTTAAACTGCAGTATAAGCCATTTGGTGTATTGGCCTCCATAGTATATTTTATTTCATAAAGCATGGTTACAATGTTTTGTCTGTTTGTCAATGTACTCTAATAAATTTTATATATATTTGTTTGTTTGTTTGGTGTGTGTGTGTGAACATCAGTGCTGTTGGATTAACGTGTGAGCATCTATGAGGAGTGGAGAACATGCACTACAGTGGGGATAAGAGCAACTGAACTGGGTAATAACAATTAGAAATGTAGTATGGAGGACTGCACAAATCTAGCCTCATTATTATTATCACTCTGTACACTATGCTTCAGATTCTGTGTCAGTGTTGAATTAGTGATCTTAAATGGGAATCATGAATGGATGATACCTTGGTACCAATCTCTCTGTTGTATTTTTTTCATCACCAGTCACGTGGCGGTGTGTGAGTCAGATCATCGTCTTTTTCTATCTACTCGACCAGAATACCAGTCTCTTAATAACAGTGCCTTGTGGGATAGGAGCTCTTATTGAGGTAACATAAACCCCTCTCTCTCCAAACGAAAATATCATGTGATGGCAGAATCAATGTTGGTTTCTAGCTCCAGTTGGAATGTTACCTCTTGCAATCCACTAGGTGTACAAACAATTATGAAGTAATACTTGATACTTGATACTTGATGAGGTAATTCCTGAAGCAGCTTTTCCAAGCTTTACTGGGATGGGATGTGTTGTGACAGCAGGTGAAGGTGCACACAACAAAAGGGTGTACAATTTCTATATACAGCAAACAGTTATCTTTCATGTTCCAAAATTTTATTTTATTTTTAACCACCCATTTCATTTGAGCATAAACTGTCTGCCTTATAGCAACTTTTTATTATAATTACCCTTATTCTGCATCAATTAAAAAGAACTAGCTGTTCTTAATCCAAACATGTGCCCATAGATTCTTGTTATAATAATAATAATAAAAACGTTACTTATAAAGCGCTTCCCACCGAAGTCTCTAAGCGCTATACACACAAAATAGACTGATATACAATGCAGAAATGTGAGATTAACCTACTGGTAGTTGAAATCATATAATTCAAACAATTAAACTGAATTTTGAAATTTTTGCTTATACAATTCTGATAACTCCAACTATTGCCCTGTGGAATTCTAAGCCAGTGATTACCTGGATGGAAACCTATTCAATTTTTTATTGTAAATGATGAAAGCGTTTTGATTGGGGGTAAACTGAATAGTATACTTAAATCGTATCATTAAATCAATTGAGCATTTTGTAAAACTCCTTCAGTAACTATTGGTATCATTAATCTTCCTTTTTTGATGTCACGTTTTAGGTGTGGAAAGTGAAGAAAGCATTCAAGGTCAGCATATCCTTTGAGGGCTGGAGACCAACCTTAACGTTTGGTTCGGCTTCAGATTCAGAGAAAGCAACAGCCGAGTTTGATACCACAGCTATGAAGTACCTCTCATATCTTCTCTATCCTCTGTGTGCATTAGGAGCCATCTACTCTCTTGTATACGTCCCTCATAAAAGGTGAGATCAGTCATTTTATTATATTTTTTTTTTAAATCACACTGCTCGTATGATATGAATACGATCAGATGATGTAATTGTATACTTTTGATGTTTGTTTGAATCAATAAATATTTTTTTAAGGCTTCAATTTTGACAAAGAACTCCTCACTTAATCTGACATTCTTTTTCATCATGTGTTCTGCCCCAAATTATTTGAGTCTTTTTTTCTGTGAAAGCTTTGACTCAGTGACGAAAAAGTAACAAGTTTTCTAAGAAATCAAGATATTTTTAAAATTTTAAGCTGAACTTATTAAACCTTTATGTACCTATGATAAATCCATCATAGTTTTAGCATTATTTTGCACTTATGTCAAGTGATAAAGTAACCAGATGATGACAGAGTTCACACTTACTCTCTCTTAAAAAATCTGGTGCACAATGGCATTCAGGTAGTCTTACACATTCATGTATTTGCCACGAGTGAACAGAATTTTCAATAGCATCATGATCATTATATTGGGATACTTCTGATAATGATACTATTGTGTATTGTGATTCTTGTTATTTTTGCAGCTGGTGGTCATGGCTTATAAACAGCCTGGTGAATGGAGTCTATGCATTTGGTTTCCTGTTCATGTTGCCTCAGCTCTTCGTCAATTATAAGGTAAATTTGTCCATAAAAGATATTCAAATATTAGTTTCAAGATCAATATTGAAAAGAAAATAAGCATGATAACTCATTTTTAAAACAAATTTTTACCATGTCTTAGACAATTAATGTTGCGGCACTAATGTCCTTTGGCAAGACACTAATCTACATTTGCCCTGCTCTACCCAGGTGAGATAAATGGGTACCCGGTAGGAAGAAATTCCTTGAATGCTTGAGCACCTTTTAATGGTAGCTCGGTTAAAGCCAGGGTAATAGGATTGCAGGGCCCTTAGGGAGAACAGTATGAATACTGATGAGGCTACCCTGGGTAAAAAAGACATAACATTATTATTATTATTATTATTATAATTAATTTCATTATTATAAAACCCCAAATTCTGTAAAAGAATTTCTTTATAGATTCCTGTTAATATCATTGTCCAAATTTAAGGTCCCTCACACATGTAGTGATAATGATGTTTGCTTAATTCATCATTTGTTTAACTCATATGTCTGATTATTATTCTGAATTTTCCCCTCTCTGATTCTCTACCGGCAATTAATTTCCCTTTGATTGGAAAACCAACACTCAATTTTAAGGATTATCACATTATGGATTTACAAAAAAATAATAACTTACCGGAGTTGTTCTTGATTGTTTTTACAGTTGAAGTCAGTAGCACATCTACCTTGGAGGGCTTTCATGTATAAGGTAAGTCTCTTCCTCTCTTGTTAAAACCAGTAGTTATATACAAACAAAGGTCTGATTACAATGTAACCATATAGTTAATGGTAGTATAGTTACCCTGTGATTAGACCTTTATTCTGCAAAACACTTCACATTTAAAAAAATTGTTGAATGTTGGGCCTCGGGCTGCTATGATAGCCTTGCTGAATCAAAGAATGGAATTTTGATTCTAATCCATGTTTGCAAAGATTAAATTTTGCCAACACCCCACCTATATTTAACTCAGGATTTTAGATATTTTGGTCAGGGAATATGATATTATAATGTAATTTCTCAATGGCCAGCTTAAAAACCTGTGGAAGACCTTGCAAAATGTGGAGGGATAAACTACAGGAAAGTACAGGAACTTCAGGAAGATATGAGAGTTTCTGGTCTCGCCCAGTTGGATGCTAAATACTGTAAGGCTTGGGGAAGCGCCATTAAGGAAAAAAAACATCCAACCCCACAGCGTGGGAAAAGCAGATGTTAAATTATCACTATGATGATGATGATATAGTTGATGCGTGTTTATGCCCAGATGGATTGCATTTAAGATAAAGTGATAAAGTGTTTCATAAGAGAAGTTCATGTTTGTAAGCCTTTGTTCTCTTAATTTTCAAAATGCATCTTCCTACAGGCCTTCAACACATTCATTGATGATGTATTTGCATTCATCATCACCATGCCAACGGCTCACCGAGTTGCATGTTTCCGTGACGATATTGTATTTGTTATTTACCTTTACCAAAGATGGTGAGTACGTGTGACATTTCATCATTTCTTTTTTCTATCATTATTTGTTTTTTACTATCTGTTTACTTTGATGATGAACATGGTTACAAGTGTGTGTTCCAGGCTGATTTTGCATTAATTCTACCCATTTACAAATTGATAATTACTTGACTGCAATACCTAAATTATCATCATGAAATTTCTATTAAACTTGTACAATGTTAGACAAAATTATCATTTAGCAAAAAGTCAGCTAGGTTTCCAAGGATGTTTTACAAAAAGATGAATACTTTTTCTATGCTTAGAATACATGTGATTGTTTCTTTATTGCAGTGCATGGCTTATTCTGTGATAAGCCTGTGATTATTGAAGGTGAAATCTTTATTCAGATTATATTTCAACTCTTGCTGCTTCTTCTTATGACAGCAGACGTCTTTACTAATGATGATTATTATTGTTACTTATTTCTCCTAGACAAAATAAATATGTATATCAATATTTTTTTATTTTTTATTTCACAGGTTATACCCTGTTGACAAGACTCGAGCCAATGAGTTTGGAGTTTCATATGAAGAGGATAAGGATAAGAAGGAACATAAAGAGTGATGGGAGAAATACAGCTTACCGGTACATCATTAGGTTTGCAGCCATTAAGTATCCAAACCATGCCAAGTATAAGTAGCAGAGTCTCTCCATCAAGGTCGTCATAAGTCTAAGTTTATGCACATTCAATGGAAATATATACCGGTATGTGACAATTATTGACAATGATAATGACAATGATGAGGACAATGATTTTTATTTCTTAATTGGCCCCTTCTGGGTCATAGAAAAATGCAGTTGACAACAAACAAACTTATTTTACAACAATAAACAGAAACATGAAAGTATCAAAAAATAATCTGTTACAGCATTCAAGTCAAAGCAAGAGTCAAGGCAAAAGTTGTATCAACTGACATCAAGAATTAAATGTACTATTTACATGATTTTACAATGAAACATTGAACCAATTTAGTTTTTATGCATTGACAAAATAAAGAAAATTAATTTTCAAAACTTAGACAAAATGATGTTACAGAATTTTGGAAGCTTTTTGTTGCCATGTCACTCATGCATTTATAAGACAGCTATGCAAAGAACTACTTTTTATATACACAACATTGACATACTGGACAGGTTTTACTTTGAGGGCATTTGTCAGTAAATCTATTCAGACTTATTCTTTAGGATGTCGATGTATGTCTTAGAGCAATAAAATTGGCTTATTTCCTTGCCTTATACTGTAAAACCCAAAACTTCTGTGTGCATTTAATTTGCCAATTTCACAAGTAGTTTAGATTCACGAAACTTTCATGCTGCTATAGTTGTTGGTTTTATATCATGTTCATGTGCCTTTCTTCATATGTCCATTTTGTAAAGTGTAGGACCCTTGTATCGAAATCATATTGAATTCTTTATCTTGTGCATGCATAATTGAGCATATCTATAAAATAGTTCTCACTCTACCAATATATTGTTATTATTTAGTATTGTTGTTATTGAAGGTGTGGATTTAAACTTTGACACAAAAACCTCAGTTATCAACAAAAAAGTATCTCAGATATTCACAGCGCATATGACAAAGTATGATTTATATATAATTACATATACATCAAATGTATCGCTCAGTTTGAGTCAAATGTGATACAGTTTCCACTTGTGTGTGATCGTCACTTGCCTATAGCAGCCACTGCTTTCTCTCCCCAATAGAACTTGTATGAATTGTACATCTAGGCTGAATTTGTAAGCAAACAATGACCGCCACATTAGTATCCAAATGAAAGCAAACTCATGAAAAGGACCCGGCATATTGGCATGGGATGTATTTCATTTCTGAATTGACTTCTTATGAAGGACTGTTCTTTGAGCAGATATTTGTGGAATTAACTTATTATTATATGTATTATTATTATTAAGTATGTGGTTTACTGATGTCACAAACTTGGTGTCTTAAGGTGTTTCCTTCATGTAGCCTTTATGTAGGTAGTCTTGCTTTGTGTGTACACAGGTATTGTTTAAAACAATTAATGTTTGAAATGGGAATAAATTATTTTGCTTTTGTATGCATTTAGAGGGGAAATAATGGCAACTTCTTTCTTGTCCATTAGTTGCCCCTTTTTCCTGCCATTCAAAGTGCCAATTTTATCAACATTCCTAGAGTAAACAACCATCATTACTATGATTCTGTACCAAGTGCCTTTTATTTTATTGATCACTACATCAAATTATGTTTTACCTTTACATTAGACTGTAATAAATAGAAAGTGTATATGCTGGAGAAGATAAGCAGTGGACGAGAATGGAAGGAGAAATATCCTTCTGTCTTGTCTACAAACACATCCTATAGAATGCTTACAAACTTCAGCACTTCAGTGTCTGTTTACTAGTTGACATTCAAAAAAATTCATATTGCCTTGTTTGAAAAACCACACACATGTATTTCAACTTATGTTTCTCATGGTGTTGTGAATTATTGTGCATTATTTGGCTGTAATATTCCACATCTTAGAGCAATATATTTTATTCCATCCTATCTGTAAGTACATGGATGCTCCATTAATATTTCATATTTATGGTGTTTACTATGTTGATTATTACTCCTTCTTCATGATGCAATGTAATTTTGAATGAAATTCTATGAAAGAAAGAAAATATATTAAAAGATCTGCATGACATAGTTCACATTAATATTCTTTGTTTCGTACTTCATGCTTTGGTATTTCCTGATAAAACATGTTGCATGCTCAAATGAACAGCAACGTTAGATATAGGATTAGAAGTAAGACTACTTTATGTAAAGAAGAGGCAAGAGTAGAGGGAGGAAAGAAAGAATGCAGAGGAGAGAGAGAGATATTGAGCAAGAGAGCAAGACGGCCAAGAAAAATTGATAATGAAAAGCAAGACAAAAAAATCCTTGTACACTTCTCACATTTCTCATCTCGGAACTTTTTTGTTATCCTTGACTTTCACCCCCCCCCCCTCCTTATTTGGTCTGCCCACCTACCTACTTTCTCTCTCCCTTTCTCTCTCTCTCTCTCTCTCTCTCTCCCTTCCTCCCTCCCTCCCTCCCATCAAAATTTAGTGATCATACAACTTACAAATAAAGAATTTCAAGCTTTGTTCATGTTGTAAATGATTTAATGTACACTCCACACAACAACAAAAAATGCCATGAAAATATGGCAATAATACTAATGCAACTGACACACGTAGCATTACAAAATGTGATTAAATACAGTCTTTGCTTATGTTGAAAAAGATACTTTAAAAATGATATAACTTCAAGCAGTTCAAGAAGTTACAATATTCATATCTTTAAGATGAAGAACAGAGTAAATATTAAACCTTTGTTTCGACCTATTGAAATATTTTAGGTTATCACATTAAAAAGCCAGACACAATTTCCATATAAATTTCTATAAAAAAAGAATCAAACATAACTTTTATGGGTGACTATTGTGTCAGATGTCACATAAATAATGGGACAAAAAATATCAATATTAGTCTTCTCAAGCACATATCAAGCATTTTTGCATGGATAATGTAGATGCATTAAAAAGGGCTGATACAGCTCCGGCAAGTATTTTTAAGTAGAGCTTATGTTTTGTCATATAGAGCGGAATTCTAAAACTGATTACTATCAAGTTGTGGTTATTTTACCTGACTGCTAAGAAAGCATAAATGCTTGTAAGTAAGCAATTAGATGGCCGATGGCTTTAGGTCCTCTCCGAGGGACCTGGTAGTGAGGATTAATGCCTTACCAAAGGGCACTAGCGCATCGACTTGGTTTTAAACCCGGGTCACCGGATTACGAGACCACTGCTCTACCGACTGAGCTATCGCGCCTCCACACTACTATTTTATTAACAAAAATCACAAGATACATGAACATAGAAATCCATAGTCATTGTACTTCTTTGTAACGATTTAACTTTTATAACTGTTATTGCATTCAATGCATTGCAAAATATTTGAAAAAGAAGTTTTGCTAATTTTACGATTTCTTTCTTTCATTATACATTAGTTACACACAGATATATACACTTACATAAATATGGCTGTGAAATTCTGAAAACTGTTATCCTTTACGCATTAAAGTGAGAGATATGTTAATTGTCAAAACAAATCTCAATCTGGTAAATTAATTAACTAATTTCTGCAATCAGATACAGTTCAGAGAGACATATATATGCAAAAGCACCAGGAAATGATCATTCTGCGCAATTTCGTTTTTTTATGACAATGAACATACCTAAAAATGTAACAGTTTTCAGAATACCATCCCTAGATGGTGTTCTATAAAAGATCCCATTGCATACATAAAATGACTTCATTATAAATGAAAATGTACAGATGTTAATCTTGTACTATCTTTTGCTTTCACCACAGACCTTTATACCAATCTTTTAGTAATTCATAAACTGATGATATACTTATCTCAAAGGGAGAAAGTCGTCAGTTTCCATGTGCAGAAGGCCATAATTCATCGACACCAAACTTGGTGGAAATACCATTTATGAGTGTACAAGTCTGCACACAGTAAACCCATAGTCCTATCAAGAAATACCCCCTAGTCTCTTGGAGAGTCTTTGGGTGAGGGAAACGTAAGATGATAACTTTACCATATGGGGGAATGGGTGGAGAATGCAAAGCATTACATTAGGCCTGCTGGTCATAAAACTGAAGGGTAAGGGAAAGGAGCATTCTTTTCTACACAAGAACTTGAGATATACAGTAATAGAAGTGCAGTATAAACAAAAATAAGGAAATAAATGGCAACTAATACAGAACAATCTTCAACCCAGGTGATTTAAATGGGTACCTGGCAGGAATTAATTCCTTGAAATGCTGGAGCGCTGTATATACGGCAGGCTAGGCTAAAGCCGGGGTTATATTAAAATGCGCCTCGGAATAGATTTATCTAGATAGAGGGCGCTATAGAAATGCCTATTATTATTATTATTATTATTATATTCTATAGTTGATATTAATTCCTTATAACAAAAGAAAGTGGGAATATGTACCAGAAATGGATAAATGCAAATTTCGACTTGAATATAAGTTAGCAACTCGGTCATCTCATTGACATCCATTGAACCTGTGGGGTAGTCATGCCTTTTACAATTAAACAGCCTTATGGTCAAACGCTACTGATGATATCTTCATAACCACCATGGATTGCTTTTAAGTCGGGAAACATAAAATGTTATGCTTCAGAAGTTTAAAAACTTCCTTTTCAATTTACACAGGTGGTTCAAGGTTTGTATGGAAAAATATTATATGTGAGAAAGTACATTATCTACATGTACGTTTCACAACAAAATGAGCATTAAAAAATCATGGGTACATTTCGTTTTCCTATAACATGCATATTGTCATGAAGAAAAAAAAATTTGACAAGCTAAAGAGAAAACACGATTTCGGATTTAAGATGCTGAAGAAAATCTGCATCTCCCTGCATTTTCTTGACTGTTGATTGATATGAAATACTGTTAACCCAAGAGATAATATCTTCTGGAGTATGTTTACCACCGGCATCATTATACAGACCAGTGCTCTCATGGTTGTGCAGCATATAATCCATTTCGTTTTCAAAGCTTTCAAAAAGGGTGACCAGTCAAGTCAAACATTTCACTCTTTCTGTAGATGGTTTCTCGAGCAAAGGAAGTACACTTGTTATAATGCAGGACTTCTTTTAAAGATAATTCAAGAATGCAGCTAATAGTCATCCTCATCTGAATCCATTGCATACCTCCTTCTAAACTGTATAAGGGAAGAGGTAAAATTATTAGATCAAATGCATCATTGTGCAAAATATTTCCGAAGCAACTTGTGTTCATCCAAAGAAATGACTTTCTGTAAAAATTTGAATTTTTTAAGTTCTGCAAATATGAATACAAATAGAAATGTCATATTGACATCTCACATGGTTTTGAAATAATCACTTATTAAATATTAATGATTAATCTTCATTATTTCATAAACCTATTAAGAATCTCTGTTCTGACCATGCTTGTGCAGCAGTTTTTGTCAAGGCGCTGTAAGTGAGGGTTTAATTATATAATTTCAAATAAACAGAGATGTTGAAGGCTGTAGAGCCATCACTTCACGTGGCTGAAGAAAACAAAATGTTTCCACAAATACAGAAAAAATACAGGGGGTGTGATGTGTGTGTGTGTGTGTGTGTAATTGGGTTTTTACAGACATGTATCAATCAGCTATGATTATTTACGTCACCATCCGAAAGACGTGACTCACTGCATTTTCGAACCTGCGTCCTCGGCTGAATCAGTTTCTAACTTCCACTGTTAGCTGGATTACAGGCGCAGGGCATGCCACAACGCCCAGTGCACCCTTCCCCTAGTCCTTTAAATACAAGTCAAAGGAACTTGTTTTTTTTAAACAAATGTGATGAAAGACTGACCTTGACCTTGGTTGAATGACCAGTTTTTACGTTGACCTGTTCTAGAAGACCCTTTAGCGTATCCTCATTAATCTATACAAACAGAGAAAGGAACCAAAGATATGTTAAGACTCCAAAGCGGAAATAAATTATATTGATGGATTGTGAAAGGAATGACATTAAATAAACATTTACGATTAAGATCACGTAAAACATAAATAACCCTAGCTGTTTTTTTTTTAATCAGCGCAGTTATGCACATTGGAATGATCATCAGACGTAAATTGAATGCTGTTCCATTTAACACTGTACTGAAATTGAAACTTTTCTGCAAATAATAATATTTTGTTCTTGTATAGTGCATATCCCATTATAACACCCTATGTGCTTCCAAAAAGCTTTTGGAAATTCTCAGCCTAGCTTTAGCTCCAGCAGCCATTATCACCACACAATGCATTTCAAGGAATAATCCTACCAGGTACCCATTACCTCACCTGAGTCGAGTGTGGCAAATGTAGATTAAAGGTAATACAAAGTTTTGGTAAATTTTTAAAATAGGCTGGATAATGATTCTTTACAATTTTGGTATATTTGGATGCCCCTGTAGAGGCAGTATAAGCACTAGAAAATTTAGCCCCTAAAACACTTTTGCTTTCGAGAAAAGTGAAGTATACAAATTTACCGGTGCTCCCGGTAAATTTTGATAAATTTCAAATAACGCCTACGGCCATACAATGGTAGCTGCGACCATGAAAATCTCAAAATATGCAGTTGTGATTTATAATTTCCAAACGAGAATAGCCAAGTGGTCAATTTTAGTCAAAAAAACATTGGTTTATAGCTAAATTAATATCATGAACTTGAGAGGGAGCTATGCACCATAAAGAGTTTATTATTTACTATTTCATCACTTTAGACTCGATTTCAACCGCGACAACGATCAATGAATATTGTAGGATCGCATATGCTTCCAATATGTTCATTTGAACCAAATTCATGATCCCATACCAAAACTTTGTATTACCTTTAATGTCTTGCCATAGGACATTAGTGCCGCGACGCGACTTGAACCGCGGACCTTGTCATCAACAGTCTGGTGACATATCCACTCGACCACGACACCTCTACATAATAACTGTGGTACTGTTGACAACTTTAAGGCGAGCCTTAAAACATTTCTTTTCAAAAATACTTTCCAATGTTAACGCAAGGAAATATGTTGAGCAAATCTCACTCTTCTTATGTTACTCTATCCATATTTCCTTCTTACTCTTTCTTACAGCGCATAGAGACATATTGTGATATGTGCTATATAAGTACGGTATATTATTATTATTAATAAAGTCTTATTCTTCCAAACTCAGTGAAAGCAAACCTGATTTTTTTTTCTTCTTGTGTTTGCTCTCTACATCATTCACTGCAAATTGTTAATTATTTTTGTGAAAACTACAACCATCTACCTTCACCATCAGGGGGAGTGTTTCACAAAGCCTTTTTTCAATGACAAATGACAAAAATCAGTGACAAACCTGCTGATAACCAATCAGAAGCATGGATTTCACTAGCTTATAACAAAAACTGTCACTTGTCACTGATGACAAGTTTTGTGGAACACCCCCCAGGTAGTCAGCAGACGATCGCACGATGATGATTGTCTAATGATTGTCTAGTACCTTTCCACCAATCTGACCCTGCCGTGCCATCTGGATTAACATATTTTCTATCATCTTTGCCTTCTCAGGCTTCACAAGAGCAATGCTGTTTACTGTAGAGACAAGAGGAAATGGTGAAATTTCTTTCTATAAATTGACTTGTAACTAAGGCAGAGGCATGTGTGGTTCCAGAAGAATAATTGTTACTCTTTATTTTATTTTTTAAATCAATTTATTCATTTTTTTATGTTTCATTCATTTATACATTTTTTTATATTTTTAATTATTTATATTTTCGTTTAAATCATTATCATAATACTTTGACATAATCTATTACAGGTAAAGAACTTAACTTTTCATTTCATTTCATTTCATTACATTTATTTTCCACATTAAAAACCAATAAAATATATACAAGGTAACATATTACATTGTACACATTTGACATATAGAGCAAGTGAAAACAGATACATAAGCATAAAAGAACAATGAAAAACTACATCAGTTAACAAAATATAAACATTAAAACATTTAAAGGTAAGTAATGTAGATGGGGCTAGAAAAAGCGAAGCTTATCGGGTCTAGCCCCGGTAGCATTGAAGGGGAAGTCCACCCTGAGAATGTGTGTGGCCAAGTAAAGGCGGATTTGATTTGAGGAATTTGTATATATATATCCAAATATGGAAATGATGACGATGAGCCTTTCCATCAGTACAATGCTAAAAAATAACAGTGTTTAATTGTTATTCCTAATTGAAGCTACTACTTACATCTTGCCCTGGCAGATTGATCGAGGAGTTGAGCTAACATAGAATGCTTCATTTCTTGTTCCCTGGATATAAAGAAATGATTACATCATATATGAACAAGTAATAGCAAAAGACACAAAACAAAAAAAGAAAAGAAAAAAAGGTTACTGACAGCATTAAAAACGACTGAGCAAATTACGCTACTGCAATGCCAGTCAGCGTCACTTTCATATGTCTCAATCTCTCCATATATATAGAAATGTAATAGCATCATTAAACAGCAATCTTCAGAACTGAATCTGCTCGAAAGCTCAAATTTTCTTTGTTATTCAATCATTATTTCAAATCTAATGAATTCTTTCATGACTAAATTACATGTAATTTATTTTCAATTTTCTCTGACATTTAGATCTTTTTCCTGAGTTTTCTATTTGGTGTTATCAAGCAAAACACAGTACACAGATTTAAATTTTGATGTTAAGGTATGCCTACTTTTGTTAAGAATCTTAAGCAAAAAGGAATACTTATGTGAAGGTTTAATCTTACTTCTGGGCTTGTTCCATCTTTTTTTGTTCATTCTGCCCATCTTGCCCCTGAAAGATAAATAATTTAATTCATTTAAGTTACAAGAAGAAAAGTAGCAGGCAGTAAAAAAAAAAAATGTAAAGGTAATCTACACATTCAACTTGAAGATTGGATTCCTACACTTATTTCTACCAGGTCTTCTTGTTTGAATTTGTGCAAATAGTTCATTCATAATTCAAGAAAACATGTGTTACTTACGACATCTAAATATTGATAAAAATTGATGAAACTAAAGGTTGCTTTAGAGACGGTGAATCAAAATTTGCAAGAGGATACTACAATCCTAATCCAACAGAAAAAAAATAATATCACCAATAAGATGTGATCTGTGGATTAAGAGCTTGAAGATCAGGAAATAAGTTTTCAAATAAATTTTCAGTTTTCATTTTTTTTGCCACCCAGCGACTTAAGTTGAGACGATAAAAACAAAAAAATACAGACGGGTTTGGAGTTGCGACAAGTCTTTTGTTGGGGAAGTTGTTGCTCGTCTTGGCAAATATAGTAGTGTAAAACACTTAGCGGGCAAGTCGAGCAACAGTGTCGAAATGTGATTGATCCTGTAGTTATTACGGCTTCGTGAAACAAACCCCGGGTGTTCTGATCATATTTAAATATAATTTAGAGCAAGAAATGTATGCAGGGCTGCAGAGGGAGATATGCATTAGCATGGCTTTCATCGAAAGGGTGCGGTGCGGTGCGGCACGGTGTGGTGTGCTCAACGCACCCATTCGGTAAAAGAGGGGGGGCTTTTCTCGAAAGAGTGCGTTGAGAGCGGAGTACCGTTTTAACACACCCTTTCGATAAAAGCGGGGGGGGCTTTTCTCGAAAGGGTGCGTCGACTAGTCTTTCGCATCAGTCGTTTAAAATGAGGATCTCGGACAGAAGGTAATAGTTGCCAATTTAAGTATATTGAAAATGTATTAAATAAAATGGAATGGTCTTAATTACAGAGTGGTCTCTTTCGTTATTACTATGTTGATGGGGGAGACAGAGAGAAGGAAAAAAGGGAAAGGGAAAGGGAAGATAAAAGGAAAGAAAGTAGAATAAGAAGAAAAGAGGGAAACTGGGGGGGGGGGGGGGCGGGCGAAGGGCTCTTGCCTCCTCCTCATACCCCCCCCCCCCCCCCCCCCCCGCCAAAAAATAAATAAGAGAGAGAGAGAGAAGGGAAAGGGCCGGGGGGTGGGGAGGGAGGAGGCAAGAGCCCTTCGCCCTTCCCCCGTTTCCCTCTTTCCTTCTTATTCCTCTTCTTTCTTTCCTTTTATATTTTCTTTCCCTTTCCCTTCTCTCTCTCTCTTATTTATTTTGGCGGGGGGTGGGGAGGGAGGAGGCAAGAGCCCTTCGCCCTTCCCCTGTAGCGGTTCAACATTCTACTGTGTAAATAAGTTATAGTTCCTTCACCTTTCTGTCACCTTTTCATTGGCATGCGTCCGCATTCTTTATTTATTTTTAGACGCGCTATTGTACTGTTGACGTCATCATGGTATGCAAATTCTTCAGTATGCTTGCGCGTTGTTGTTGTAAATTTATTGTGTTATGCGCGCCTATCCCATTTGATAGATGTGTTTTGCCTATTTAGTAATGTATTTTTGCTATTTTGTGTCACTTAAAGTTTATTAATATTCAAAATGATTGCTTGGGTGATAATTACATTTTTATACTGCTTTATATTCTTCAATTCAATAATAGTTTTAAATCTGGAAGTTTTATTAAGATAGTATTCTAGTTGACTCCAGTAGCACAAATAGTGTGTGTTTTGTCATTCTTTGTTTTATTGGTAATTGTAAAAGTTTGCTGCCATTGGTCAGTTTTTTCTCTCCTTTGATTGGCTCTTTATATTGGCCAATCCTTTGGGGCTAAAGTTAATTTTTTGGCTTTGGTTCACCAAGTCTATTTCACTCCTGTTTCCAACTTGGTCGAGTCAACAACTCCCGTTTCCAACTTGGTCGAGTCAACACGTTTCCACTCGAGATTTTCCTCCGTGCCTATCACCTCTTGCATGGCACGTCAACTTTCTCTGCCGTCTCCAGCGGGCTGCAGTCTCCCAGTGGAACAGTAATAGTCAGCACCGGCATGGCGCCTGATCGTCTCCGCTGAGAGCTGCCAGCATCTTTGCTCCGGTAGATTTTTCTTCACTCCACACGAGCACGACTCACAAAGCTCGTCTGAACATTTCATCATCGAGTTCGATTCACCGCAGCTCTGATGAATTTCACATCAATTCTTCACTCCACACGAGCACGACTCACAAAGCTCGTCTGAACATTTCATCATCGAGTTCGATTCACCGCAGCTCTGATGAATTTCATCAATTCTTCACCCCTCACGAGCACGACTCACAAAGCTCGTCTGAACATTTCATCATCGAGTTTGATTCACCGCAGCTCTGATGAACTTCTCAATCAAAGTTCGACTCATCCAGCAACTCACTGCTTCGCATCGGCACCGACTTTGTTTTCATCACTTCCTCCTTGGCCTCCGACATCAAGCGACTCACTGCTTTCGTCATCGAGCGCCACACTTCTCTTCTCTTCTCTTCTCGCCTGAGAGCTTCTCTTTCAACATCATCATCATCATCGCGTTCTTCACGGTTCTTCAACCACGTCATTGAAGTCGCGTTTTCCGCCATCAAGCCTCCGCATCATCATCGCGTGAGCCCCTTTCCTTCGTTATGAACTCTCTTCATCTTCATTGGACTTTCGACTTCATTTCTACTATAGTCGTAAGCTCTTTTCATTCATTGCATTTATTCATGTTCATTCTCATTCTAAGTAATCGCCGTGCGATATTCACATTTACCATTTATGCATTTTTATTCTGAGTCATCGACTTCATCGACTTGTGCTTGGCTACACTTTGCAAGTGTACGGCCAGCTTCATCAGTACCCAATAAACTTAACGAAAAGGGAATATTTTCTTTCATGCATTTTATTGTCAGTGTAACCTTGCTTCCTCGTAGCTAAAATAAAAATAAGAGTAATGGTTGTGTGATCAGAGAACACGCTTTTACAATATTAATTCACATTACACCACACACATATCGTTTCGCTAAACCCCCGTTTCCCTCTTTCCTTCTAATTATTCTTCTTTCTTTCCCTTTCCCTTCTCTCTCTCTCTCTCTCTCTCTTATTTATTTTTTTGGCGGGGGGGGGGGGGGGGGGGGGAGGTAAGAGCCTTTCGCCCTTCCCCTGTTTCCCTCTTTCCTTCTTCCTCTTCTTTCTTTCCTTTTATATTTTCTTTCCCTTTCCCTTTCCCTTCTCTCTCTCTCTCTTATTTATTTTTTGGCGGGGGGGGGGGGGGGGGGGGGTATGAGGAGGAGGCAAAAGCCCTTCGCCCGCCCCCCCCCCCCCCAGTTTCCCTCTTTTCTTCTTATTCTTCTTTCTTTCCTTTTATCTTCCCTTTCCCTTTCCCTTTTTCCTTCTCTCTGTCTCCCCCATCAACATAGTAATAACGAAAGAGACCACTCTGTAATCAAGACCATTCCATTTTATTTAATACATTTTCGATATACTTAAATTGGCAACTATTACCTTCTGTCCGAGATCCTCATTTTAAACGACTGATGCGAAAGACTAGTCGACGCACCCTTTCGAGAAAAGCCCCCCCGCTTTTATCGAAAGGGTGTGTTAAAACGGTACTCCGCTCTCAACGCACCCTTTCGAGAAAAGCCCCCCCTCTTTTATCGAATGGGTGCGTTGAGCACACCACACCGCGCCGCACCGCACCGCACCCTTTCGATGAAAGCCCATTAGCATTGACCACTACTAGTGTCGCTGGTGCATGGTGCGTGGCCTGAGGATGAGGGGGGGCTGGGAGGGGTGCAATTTCGACCACTACTCACTAGATCTATTCACTAATTTCGACTGCCGGTGTTAGTCTGCAGTGCAGCAGTCATACTTCTTTGCGTCTGTTTATCAAATACATGTCATAACTTCAGCTTATGTAATATCTAAAAAAGATTGCATCACTGCTGACTACATAGTACATGTCCGACTGTGCAGTGCAGTGTAAACTACAGCCTTTTCACACACAGCTAAAATTCATCGTATCTAGAGATGATTAGAATCACTAAACAGTTTTAAACATGTTTATAGACAAAATTTCCCAGTGTGAACATCGTTTATACGATGTTGGGATAGATACGAAGTCGCGATCCATACGCCCCTAAAAGCAGGCTGCAGATACGAAGTTCGTATCTAGAGAGCTTGACATTTTGTGTGTGAAAGGAAATTCGTGTTTAAACGTGTTTAAACTGGATGGAGCGTGCGCTTTGATTGATATGACATGACCTTCAATGCGCAATGGCACTACTGCGCATTTTACGAGCAGTAGTTAATCACGAAACTATTATTAACGATCGCAACGAAATTTCTGTGTGTGAAAGGCTCGTGATTAGTTTAAACACGTTTCAAACACGTTTATACTAATCATGTTTATAGAATTTTAGCTGTGTGTGAAAAGGCTGCTAGTCACACTGCACTGGGTTACACATTATAAATCGCATTCACACAACACAGTTTTATGCCTTTGGGACCAAAGGCAAGATTTATACCACACCTAGAGACACCAACACATTTATAACAAAAGAATATGACTACTTACACCCATTTGCTGTTGCATTTCAGCCATTCTACGTGCTCTTATTGCTTCAAGCTCACTGTCACCCATCTTTGATTCCAGTTACACAGATTTTAAATTAACAAAAAATTGATATTAGTTCGACTTTCGACGAGCAGTCCGCATGAGCAGTTGAGTGGAATTGGAATTGAATGTTAAAAAGTAAGATTGGAAATTGTCTTACAGCCTTACAGGACTAGGAAAAGTAATTTATTTTACCGATTAATAATACAGAGACAAGGCGACCAGAAGAGGAAAGCAGAAAGAGGCTAATTTTGTGAAGAAACCTTGGTAATTTCATTAAAGTTCCCTCTTAAATTTTTGCAGTGAACTGGGTATTCAGTCCCACCTTATTCCATTCGTGTTAGCTGTGCAGATGTTGTTAGCACTTGTGAGACTGTGAGGAGGAATTACGACGAGACAGAATTAGAAGAGGATATTTGCGACCCATTTAATCTAGTGAGCTAAGTACTGCACTAACAGAAAATGGCACTTGGGTTTTTGGTAAGTGGTTCTATGAATGATAGAAAATTTGTAGCTGTGTTAGTGTTTTATATTTGTTATGTTTGTTTCTTTGAGTTGTTCTTCATTATCAGTTTTCATAATAGTTTTCAATTTCAAATTATCATGTTCATTGTCAAAATTATTAAAAGTGATAATAAATATGCAACAATTTAAAAAGTCAACCTGTCAATCTATGATGAGTGTCACTTGAGTTCCACAAGCAAAAAAAAAAGGGTCTGGTCTAAAAAAAGATCTATTGTGACAAAGTTGTTTGTAGATCTAGCACTAGAACTCAGAAAAAGAAGTAGAACCCCAATATAGCTTTAGTACTTAGTCAAAAGATTCATGATGAAAGGTCTTCATTACTTGAAAGTGGAAGGTCTTCAAATTTTGTGTACATGTGTTTCCCTCTTGCTTGCTTTTTTCTCTCTCTATTTTGTACAAATAAAGTATATAATTTTGTCTTTCTTTTTATTTTGTATTTTCCCTTTTAAATTTTGTTTTGTTTTCTGTCACCTTTCTCCCCAAGTTAGCCTTCTTCTTTTCTTCCTGTTCTGAGAGAATACATGCATTGTCAGAATATGTAACAAACACTAATATTATTGTCATTATCATTTTGATTATTTTATTACAGAATATTATATTATTTCATGGTATGTGGCATGTACCGGTACATGTTTATGTTTTATATTTGCAATAATTCCACAGCAACCATTTTTTAAACCAAATCTTTGTCTTTGTCATCTGATTTCTATCTCCTTTTACATGTAGGCTGGCTTTGCATCTGGTACTCTTTTTGGTGTATACCTTTCCCAGCATTATGATGTAAGTGAATGTCGAACTAGTTATCCTTATATTTTCAGGATTTGATGAAGGATTAGGCTAATGCTTAGATAACCAAGAGATGGTCATATCTGTTTGTGCATAAGAGGGTCTCAGTGTCTTTTTTGTTCTTTTGTAACATTCAGTATTTATATGTCAATGACTTAATCAACTAAATCTTTTCCTGTAATGTATGTATTTTAAAAATTACTAAAATTTCGAAACTCCAAAAATGAATCTAGATGATATTTGTGCAATTACTAAATGCTTTAAAATATTGAATTTATCAAAAAGCAGTGTTCATGGATAGTGATAATTATATTGTTCCTACTTCTATACTATTATACATCACTGCTTCACCAATAAAGTGAAATCTAAAATTAGTTCAGCAGTGATGTGCAGGAGCTGCAACTAAGATTTGGTGAGGGATTAGCTAAAAGCCTAAAACTTTGATCTAATGTATGGATGTACTATAAATAATTATGGCATTTATTTTGTTGAACGCTTTCTTTAGATTCCAGATATAGGCAACTTGCTGGCAACATTCAAAGAAGCTTCCAAGAAATATGAGAAGAAGGACGACAAGAAAGATTCATAACCATGATTCTGTAAAGGTAGTCTATCTCTTCAGTCCCCTGTGGCATGATTTGAATATTGTTAGTTTTATAAATAGGCTAGGTAGCAATAAGTACTTGCTATTGTTCTTTGAGATAAACAGCCAGTCATTATTACAAGACAGCAAGGTGGAAGTGGAAACAGTCATTTTTGTCAAAATGAATAGATTTAATGCGATGCAATCAAAGGTATTATCAGTAGATAAACTAATTTTATTATCTATAAATCATTGTATTACATTTAGAAATAAAAAATATATCAAATTGGGCCCTCTGAAAATATGTGAGATTATTATCAAACTATCACAATTATTTGTTCAATCCCCTTAACATTTTATTTTCACAAAGTTCATAAAAACATATCGCAAAACAGGTCTGTTAGTTGTCTGTGAGCCAAATAATTATCAAAACATTTTCTTTTTACTCATACATAATGCAGTGTATGTGCTTTCATACAGTGTCAATATTACATATGTTAATGGTATAACTTAAGCCACATAACTTTTTATTTTTATTTCAGTCACTGAAAATGTTATCGCGATAGTAAACATTTCTTTAAATCAACACTTTAACATCAACTTTTACTATTTCTTGTAGAGAAACTGTCAGCTTGATTCTGGATAGACTTGTGTTGCTACAAAATAATTGTTTTTTCTTGAATGAATGCAACAATATTAAGAAGTTTTAATTTTATTTTTCATTTTTGTCCTCGATTTCAGATTCCAGGATTTTTGTAATGTGGTGGTGACGGCTTATCAATTGGACCTATTCTCATCATCCTTGGGCCACCTTGAAAGACCACTATTCTTATAATTCCATATGAAAAAGAGTAGAAATATTAACAAATTGAGATGAAGCTATTTATAGTGAAGACTGCAATCCAAAATGTATTTTAATTTCCATATGTGGTAGCTATTTTCAATTTTTGTAATGATTTGTTTCACTTCCGGTCCCGCTTTCATCAAAATTTGTAATAAGAGCAAGTCACAATTATTGATATAAGCTACATAAATCACTGCATTTGATTGGCTGTTAGCAAATTCTGTTACAAATTCTGACAGTTTTGGTTCATAAAAAGTTTCATGGAACAGGTTATAACATGCTATAATGATATCAACAATCATTGCAATATATTTGTAGATTTTTGAAAATGTAACATTCATGTAATATTCATATGTTCATGTATCACTAAATAACATACATGTTTTGCCTTAAGATGTCATCCTAGACAGAGTTTTCTCCTATGACCAATAGGTCTTAAGAGTTTGAAGTCAAATTAATCTGTACATATTGAAAGATGGAATGTACATGTATATCACAATTATACGAGATTTGAATTAAAGGCATTTTAATTGTTTTAAATTGTTCATGTGTGTGTATCATAGGTTAATTCATATAGATGAGTGATACTTTTGTCACTAATGTAACCCTTTTCTTTTCAAATATCTTTCATTTTCATTTCTTCAGAGGGGTATAATTTCGTCCAGGGGGGGGTAAAGATAGAACATAGAATGACGATCAATTGCTGTATCTTACAAACAATGATAGAGATATGATCTATTTTAAATCAATAATCGTACATTTAAAGGTTTAATTTCTGTTCGAAGAAAACAGGTGAAAAGTAAGCACTCTTGAATTTCAAGTTTTCCATCTCAAAGACAGAAATAACAAAAGCTCAATTACGACTGATATTACTATGACTTTCTTGTCGAGTTAAGTTTCTTGGGTCAAGAAAAACAGGATTAATCTAATACATGTATCTTATGAATTTGACTTGATTTGAACAAAGAGAGGAGATCCTGCTTCTTTTTCTTCTCATCTCCCACAGGTCAACTGATGTTGTCTTCATTTGGACACTTTATCAACTAAAATTGGATAAAACTACTACTACTAATAATAATAAAACGGTGCTTATAAAGCGCTTTCCAGTTTCCACTGAAGTCTCTAAGCACTATAATAAACAGTGAAGCTCACAAAGACGATTACACAATTTGCATCTCTAAAAATACACTATTAGGGAAGTATGGATACTCATCAGTGATAAATATTTTGTTATAATAATGTTTATGTTTGTGTAATTTGATATCTTCTTTGATATTTTAGTACATGCAATGTAAATTAAAATGACTTTACACTAATTGCACTCTGAAACTTTGTCTTATTTGAACTTTACTGTGTTATATTTCTTTACATTTATGTTGGAAATAATCCTAATTTTATGAACTGATTCAGTTAATAATATTAAAATAAAGATTATTACAATATGAGAGCTGAACCAATTCAGAATTAGTTTAGTTCTCAAATTTTTGGATTTTATAGACTACTATTTTATCACAGCAATTAAAAATACCCTGATGGTGGTGCTTTCATTGTGGAAGAATTCATTGTTATTTGGTATTATTTCACACTCCCTGTATAAGAGTTCTGTATAGCATGTTGATATAAAAGATCCTTATCATAAACATTTTGATATGACATTCATGCCAATTTGTTTGCATTACATGTGGGAAACTGTTGTTATGTCCTTGTTACCTCATTTAAGATCATTGTGATATCTTTTTTTAATAAATAGATCTTCATAACTAAATAAACTATCTTACTAATGATCAGAAAATTAAGAATCATGAAGAAAGAAATAAAGTAAAAAATTATTCAGGCATTAACACTGTACACGCTTATATGTCTGCCTCGATCACACTTTGTACCAAGCAATGACAGTTTACCTGAAATTTGTTTAAAAGACAGCAAAATGTAAAAACAGACGGCATGAACATTTTGGGTGTGGGAGCTCATCTCAATCAACTTGGGACATATCTGCCGTTATGAATATGCATTTTGTAATCTAATTTGCATAATTAATATCGGTCTTCATGACTCCGTTTTACGCCCTGCCGCCGTTCCCCGAGTCTGGAGATTTGCCCACATTTTCACATGTTTTGTTCCTCATTCTGGAATTAAGGCTGAGCTATCCTGCTACAAGATGAGTCAAGCATTATTTGATGCCCTTGCTGGTAAGTAAAATGTTCTTAAATTATATTTTATAGCAAATCCATCTCAAATTTTCAGTCCGAGTTGCTTGTCTGTCTGCATCTGCTGCGCTGCGCCGCTATCCACACACAAGGCGATTGTATACTCGCGGTACATGCCAGGCGGCTGGGCCCGGGCTATAAACGTTAGGACATGCAAGTGTTGTGCGCAGCTGTGCCGCTTTCAAAGCAAATTATTTTCAGCTTGCCAATTTCCCTACAATTCAGAGCCTTATTTTCAAATTAAGTTGAACCTAAAGGCTAGCATGCTATCAGTTATTTGATATGCAATTTTCTACAGGGCAATATACAATTACAAATAAATCTACGAGTAATTATTTTCATGCTATATTTTCAAAAGACAAATTTTGGGGGTGTAGGAATCTTTGCTGGAAAAGCAACAACAACCCATCGCCATGTTGGCTTTGTCCGGTACGAAATGAATATTCATGAATGGGTATTTTCTTGTAGAGCTTTGACCAATCACAGCATAGTATCGTGGACTACATTTTCAAAGCACCTGTAACAGATATATTATATTTTTCCAAAAATATTGTTCATCATTTGTCAGGGTTATCTAGATCTATAAAAAATTTACAGAAGTAAAATGGACAAAACATGAGTATCTCTAATGGTATATCATGATTGAACAATCAGTGAAAAATGTATAACGGTATGTGAAAAAAAGTTATAAATCGGTTGCTAACATATTAGTAGGCCAACATAAGATCTTTTTTAAACAAATAAATGAAATTTACTTGTTGAAGCTGACAATTCAATCCTATTTTCTTTTGAAGATCAACTACCAAAGCATTAAATGTTTGAATATAGGTCTAATTAGTTTTAATATGTTCTAAATCTAGAGGATCTATTATGTTTTTGTTTTTTAAATTTAAACAAATGTAAAAATATATACATGTATAATATGTATCACAAAAACATACATCATTTTATTTTCAGTGACCTACTTAAGTGTAAAAGTTTTAGTTTCATTTGATGTTTATTTGATATACATTGTCATATATGTAACATTGTTCAGATGAGAGATAGTGGTGCTAAAGGTAGTGACTTCAATGCTAGATGTACAATTAAAGATAATCTGAAAATTTGAGCGAAAACCGACCATTATTCATGGTACAAATTGGGAAAAACTGATCCGATCGATTCCTTAATTCTCCCAACTATATTGTTAGAATTTAATTACATTTTAGGTGAAGGGAAATCTCACAAAGCAATAAAATGGCTCTACATTCCATTCCAGACATTTAAGTGTTGACAGATTTTTTATAGCCTGTTTTTATGTCTTTTTTTCATGGAAAAATGGTTGGGAAAATTCAAAAATGGTTGGGAGAATTTAGATTCAGAAGTGCCTCCCATCGAAGCCCGTTCGAAAACCTGTTGAACTTTGTTAAAAATCTTCATATTGCGTGAATTAATTTCGGATTTGGGGCATCGTAGTTGGATAATCCATACATACACACATAATTTTACGTGTTTTGCATCCTGATTCAACAGATTTGTGAAATCAACCATCACAATGTTACTAAGTACCTTTAAAATGTAATATGAAATTAATTGAAAAATGGGTTGTCACAAAAATTCATTAAATCAATTTTATAGAGTTGTATGAACTACCTGTATTGATGACAAGGCTTATATGTGATAAATATCAGTGCACTGGAATACTTTTAAGAAATAGATTTACTCTAAATGCCAACTTGACTGGCTTTGATACTGGAAAAAGACAGCTTGCCATGTCAAAATGCTGGAGAAAAAAAGCTGTTATCCTATTTGTGATTGTTTCTTGTTTGTTTTCTCCCTATACACAGGCATCGATGGGAGTGGTTTAGGAATGCAGGGTCTCTTAGAGACCACTCCCACACACACCATGACAACCATTGTTCAAGACCAAAATGCAGGTAAGTAATGTTCCTCGATCTCAATCTTCGTTGAAGTAAAAAGTGTATTAAATAAAAATTGATTAATTTAGCCTGACCGTCATGCCAACATTTTGTCATTTACAAAAAGGGGGGCTTTGACATTGTGGCATTCACATATTGTAATAGAGATATAAACATGTAATAGATCATGGACTTACTTTACGGTTTTTCGTCAATAGTCTCAAGACCAAACTGTTACTTTGGGCAATATTTCATACAAATTCTCATATTCCTAACCCAAACAAGCCAATGGTTAATTTTATTCATTATAATTCACTAGTGTCTTTATCAATTGATGTAGACTAAGATGCATTTATGTAGCTGCCATAGACCGAGTTGTAGTATGTGTTGCTTATGTATTCCCTGAATGTAGTCTGGATACATAATGTATTACTGATATGCCCTTACTTAATATGGTTGATTATACAGGTGTGGATGAAGAAGATATCTTCCAGTGTGGCAAATGCAAGAAGCAGTTCACATCACTCAACTCCTTCATGAACCACAAGAGAGAGCACTGCATACCACCCATCTCAACACATCCCATCCATACCATAACAACCCTACCCCGCCCTCAACCCATCCCTGCTGCCGCTCCACACTCTGTCAACAGTGCCTTCTCCACCCTCACCCAGACCTCACTGGGGAACCGTCTATCCCTGGGCGGGGGCGGTATGGGACCGGTGCCCCAGTCCCCGTTGTCTCAGCTACCATCCAACATGGTGCTGGGTGAGGAGGTGCTGATCTCTCAGTTTGCCAACGTGGAGCAGAACATTCAGCAGCTTCAGAACACTCTGATGAACTCTGGTTCGTTATCCTCAGCACCGTTCATCACGTCTCAAGCTGCTTCCAGGCTTCTCACCTCCACCACACCGGTTTCATCAGGTGGCTCTTTGATGTCTTCTAACTCTGTACAACAGACTCTCAATATTGGCCAGGTAACTATGCACCACTCTACAATGCTAGATTTATATGTAATGCTCGATTATGGGATGATTTTTGTCATTTATCAAGTGTGGTATACTATTTTGGAATATAACATATAATTCAGACAGTGAGTTGACAACATGAATAAATATTTCTTATTATACATCAAAATGATGCAATTGTTTTTCTTTAATTATATTTTCAATAGAATTTACAAGATCCATTGAGCCAATGAATTTATCTCTAGAGTTGTGAATATAACTGGATAAAGCAGGATTCCATCCTAGATTGTAATAATTTTACAAAGAGTGAAATTATTTTTCATTTTATTTTTTCTGAATGTCTACAGCATACATTTCGAATGGAGCTATGTTGAGTAAATTCAGATTGTTGCAAGAGAGATATTTATGAACTTGAAGTTTGATGTCCTCCACAGATAATTATACTGTGCTTTTATATTGCTTTCTTCCAGGTGACCAATATTCAGATAGTCCAACCAAACGGCAACATCACATTACAGCAGGTCCTCCCCAACTCCAACCAACAAGATCAACACCAGCTCCTCCAGCAACAGGGTCAAACCCTGATACAACCTGCAACCATCATGCAGCAGCAACCCCCTCGGAGTTCAGGGGTACAGGAATTGACACGCATCGCCCCCATGACCAGCCTGGTTCAAGGGGGTGGTGATGGTAGTGACCCTCTGAACAGACCTGATCATATCTACAGCCTGACTGCCAGGAGGAAACGTAGGGGAGAAGCTGAGAGCAAGAAGCCGGGAAAGCTGAGGTATATACAGAGCAATACCTACAAAATAATTAGCTGGCCTCTTTTGATAGCATACATGTTCATCACAACAGTTTCAATGTGCTTTGAAAATCCTTATCCTAGAATAGTTTGGCAACCAACGTACACTGTATCAAGCGCAAAGATATTTGTTTGTACTAAACTTGGAGTGAGAGGGACACTAAAGATAAAATACTTTGCTTTCTAAAGGTTTATGAAACCAGCCTGGATTTGAACCCTGTGTTTCAAAATCTAATGGAAAAACCTGCATTTCCACAGTCCCCCAATTATTAGATAATGAAGAATAATTTTGTATGTTTCTAGAATTATTTTCAAACGCACATGATTTCAACTGATATTTATCGATAATATTGATATTCAAATCTTTCTTTCTCAATTACATTTGTAATGATTAACTATATGTGTGCATGTTCAGAGACATCTCAAACACCTACTTCATATGTATCAGTGTTCACAATCTCTTATTTATTTAATCTCATGCGTTCATCTTTAGATGTAACTACTGCGACAGGACATTTGCAAAGAACTTTGATCTGAATCAGCACCTACGCAGTCATACAGGAGAGAAACCATTCCAATGTATCGTATGTGGAAGAGCATTCGCTCAGAAGTCTAATGTCAAGAAACACATGCAGACACACAAAGTATGGCCACAGGGCAAGAGAGCAACCTTGCCTAATAAAGTAAGTTAGACTTATCAATTTTCATTTTCTTAATGCACTTACATCATGAAAGATGGATTTGTTTGGCTGTACGTCCAGGGTTAGGTTATCTGATGTATGTCTGCGTACTGGAAATACAAGTTCCGTCATTCTTTCTTAAGAATCCCCAAATTTGCATATTTCAAATTTGAATTCATTTATATGTCATACTTATGGTTGTGTGTGTGTATCTTTGTTTACATTTTGAGTATTTACATTCTACAAAAACTATGTAAATGCAGATGTCCATATGTAAGAGGTCAATGGTATTGTGTTTCTTTAATCACTGCTGTCTGTCTTTATAGCTGAATGACTGAAACCTCATCAGAATTGGAAAATATGTGTGATACTGCTGTGTTTACTTCTATCATTAAATAATAAATTGTCTGTTTCAGAAGTGATGATGCATATTTCTTTTCTTTTTCAGATTAGTATTGGTTCTAACTGCTATTTCGTCTTTTTTTTTATTCAGCCTATTTTGAAGGTTACCAATCTTGGAGAAGAGAATAGTGCCAAAAATGCCAAGATCCGTTTGGATGCAGGTATATTACTTTATGAGTTGTCTACAAACTACATCTATAGAAAGCTGTTAGGAGAGATAAAGAGAGACTGAGATAAATTGAGCAAGAAAATGAGAGAGAGAGAGAGAGAGAGAGAAAGAGAGCCCTGGGGCAAAAACTCACATATTTTCATTTTTAATGCCGTCCCTACCATTTATTATAGGCTAGAAGACAAGGTACATGCTTAAATCCAAATAAGACTGTCCAAACTCATACAAAATGTTGGAACGTAAGGCTGTACCCATTGTTGATGTGTCATCGTCATAAATTAAACCATTAATATAAGAATGAAGAGATCACATTAAAATTATCACCAAAGAAAATTAAAGGGCTATTTCAAGCAATTCTAACATTAAACCCTATCAATTTGTATCTCCTAGGCGGCAGTCAGGATTTGCTAGAACCCATCCCAAGAGAAGAAATGCTGATTGATAACTCCTACGTGTGTAACTTCTGCAATGAGAAGTATAAGAACTACTACCTGCTGAAGACACACATGAGACAACACAAAGATGAACAGGTATTATCGTATGATGATTTACCTATGATTTACAGTGATTTACACTTTTCTATTTACTAGCACACAAGGAATTTACTGACGATGGGCAAAATTTGGATGACATTATATTATAATCGATTGATGATGAGGTCATACTATTCTGTGTTTTATACTTCATACCGCCTCTACTGCTTTAATGGTGGATGTTTTTATATCACAACCTTTGCCTGGTCTTGAACATTGTCACTTTAAAGCCTGTCTGTACTAGTTTGGTGGCCAGGGGGGATTATACCTCACTGCAAGGTCACTGACAGGTGGTTTTCTCATCAAATCAGCTCTCAATTAACATGAGAAAAAGGGGATCGGTGACCAATAGGCACAGATTAAGCATTGGTTGCTATATAGAGGGCGCAAGTAGCTATAAGTAGCGCAGTGGGGCTTTAATGACATTTAATTCATAGGAAACTACCTCTTGGATGATCACTTCCCATGGAGACTTCAATATCATTTACCCAAGATCTTACATGTACATGAATGATTTCCTTTTTTTTTTTTTCATTTTCAGCTGTACAAGTGCATTGTGAAGAGCTGCTCACAGAATTTCAAGAATCTGGATGAGTTCCTGGAACACATCAGAGCACATGACAAGGAACTGTCCTATAGATGTCACCTATGCAACAAGCAGTTCAACGATCTCAATGATCTAGGTGTTCATCAATATTCACACAGTCTCTATCCTAACCAAGGACCAAAGCTTATTCAAAAGTAAGTCTATAATAAAGTGATGCTACAACAGGGGGAATTGCAAACTATGTGTATTATTGTGTTTGCGAGGAGTTTGTGATTGTGGAATATAAACATATCTTACTTGTGATTTGTTGTCATTTCTTAAGACAGGTCACACCATTAGAATTCTTTTTTTTTATCATTCATTGGTATGTGTTATAACCAAAAATCGACCAGAGACATTTATTAGCATGCCAATTTTTTATAATCTACCAGTACTTATTACAAAGTGTTCTCCCAAGTGCTTTGTTTTTTACTAGATTTGCATGTGGTATGATCGTGTACGAAACAAAGACCTTCAAATGTTTTCTTTGCTGTGCGGGAGAATTTAATCTAGAATGAACCATGACATTTTCTTTTTCTTTTGCAGAGAATTCAAGTGTCCCAAATGTAACAGCAAGTACTCGTCACCCGATGCTCTCGATCACCACATGAACACCTCATCACACAAGTTCAACTGTCCAGAATGCAACAAGATCTTCACCTGTGAGCGTTACCTGCGGCGCCATCTTGTTTCCCACTGCACCCAATCCCTGCATGAATGCCTCATCTGTAACAAGAAATTCAAGAGTGAGCACTATCTCAAGTCTCACATTCTCATCCACACTGGTCAGAAACCATTCAGCTGTCAGGTCTGCACCACAGAGTTCAACCGCAAGGACAAACTCAAGAGACACATGCTGATCCATGAACCTCATAAGAAATTCAAGTGTCCGTTCCACTCGGTGGCAGGCTGCAACATGGCGTTCAACCGAGCCGACAAACTCAAAGCTCACATCATCACGCACAGTGGGATCAAACCCTTCAAGTGCTTCCACTGCTCAAAGACATTCAGTCGCAGACCTAACCTGGCTGAGCACATGAAGCTCCACACCAACGACTTTCCTTTCCATTGTGACAAGTGCAACAAGGGATATGCCAGGGAGAAGTACTTGAAGAACCATAACTGTAATGCCAAGACGGGTCCCAAACGGACATCGTCCATTGAAGGCATCAGCCTCGAGTATGCGGCAAAGCTGATCGATGCTGGAGCTATCATGGACCCAGAACAAGAGCAGATCCAGAACAGTATCGTCGAGGCCTTGGCGGAGAAGGGGAAGAAGAAGAGAGGTAGAAAGAGGAAAAGTGATCTTCAGAGAGCCAAAGAGGATGCTATGGAGGAAGAGGAGGTTAGGATCGTCCACACAAAGACAAGACAGGTCAGGATGAGAGCTGGTTCTATGCTCAACAAATCAAAACGAGCCAGGAAACCAAGGACACCTAGTTATAAAATGAAACAATCCAAATTGCAACAAACCCCATTAATGTCAGAGAAATCCACCATAGCTGCCATTGAGGAAGACCTTGCTATCATCCAGAATGTCCTCGCCCAACATAGCAACAACGTCAATGTGGATGTGAGTATGGAAGACCTTGACACGGACCATACGGACAGCGGACATAGCCTTGCTTCCTCTCTTTCTCGTCAATCCGGAGTAAACATCAGTCTCCCTTCGGAGTCTTTGATCCAGGATCCTATCAACTTGGAACCTGGAGATTTGAGTGGACAGATGGTTCCTGTGGTCACGCACCGAGTTCATCATCGACTCGATGATCACAATGAAGTGGTGGTTGTTGTATCACAATCTTGAGTGTTCCAATTGTCTCTTCCCTTGTGGGGAAGGCAAGTCTTTAAAGCCCCACTGTACTACTTATAGCTACTTGTGCCCTCTATATAGCAAACAATGCCTAAGAGATGCCCGTTGGTCCCCCATGATCATCTTTTTCTTATGTTAATTGAGAGCCGAGTTGATGAGATAGCCACCTGTCAGTGACCACCCTGTGTGGTTTAATCCCTCCTAGCCAAACTAGTACAGATGGCCTTTAAAGAAAGTTGCAGCTCCATGTCTCTATTTTCTATACATCTAGATATCAATGATTTTAAGTGATAATCATGTCAGCAGAATCACTAGACAGTGATTATGTTACAATATTAATGACTGCCATTAAATTTGATTCTCTTATTCTCATATACATGTACATCAATCTATAGGCTTACTATAAATTACAATACCCAACTTTTACAGGATGAGATGGGGTGGGGGTGTGCGAGCTCTCTATTGAGACCATTGGTATCCGGTGTTATGAACCAAATCCACAAAGGACAAGAGCCCTCTTTCAATTATTTCCTAAATCGACCCCCCCCCCCCCCCCCCCCTCTCTTCAAATAAAAAACATAACAACATTTGTCTGTTATAATTTTTGTATTCATTTATAAATGTATGTGTATGTTTACTAGGGAAATAGTTGCATCATTTATAAATGAATAGGTGAAACAAAAAATACTCCTGACTAGTAACTGAGGATAGCCAATTGCAAAATGGTTCCTGTTATATGAGGCTTTCTTCAAATCTTGTTGTTTTCAAATTCAAGGCATTCTACCTATGCTATTAGTAGCAAAGATAATTCTAAAAAGATTGATTAAGAAATAATAATCATAATAAAAGCAAGCAAGGGACATTATTAGTAGTATCTACTATCTAACAAAGAAAGAAATATAGGATGTGATATGAAGAAAGATTGGTATACATGTAATAGTAAATTCCATAGAGTAAAATACATGAAGCTGATGGTGATATGATGAGGAGAGAGCAGCTCATAAAAATGAAATTGGTAGAATTGTTTTTATTGGACTCTCTCAATGGTATGCCAAATTCATGAAGATTACTGTCATTAGTGTACAGTGCAAGTGTTTTTCATTCACTTTGAAAGCCCAAAAGCCAAAATGGTAATATTGAAACTGCATAGAGGTGTGTTTTGTACAAAATAATACAGATTTAAATATTATTAACTTATTTCAATGATGGATTGAGGATGAAAAATATGTTATGCTGTGCATGAGACCACTCTCCTTCGCCCATACATTTATACTAAATCATGAACTTTGAGATTATATGTAGTTGGTTTCACTAATGAGATTTCAAATGCATTTTGCTGCAATGATTTGATGTATGGCATTCTCTGCCTATACAGTTGGTCATTAATTGCATTTATTTGTGTAAATTTGATGTTAAACATTATTGTTAATTGTTACCAAAGTTTATCTTTAAGTATTCATATTTTTCTGCCATATATCATAGGTAATTTAAAATTGATCTCCATTGACGGCATAAAGGCATAGCGCTTCCTGTATTTAATAATTGTAAATCCTTTCTTGCAATTGTTGAGACGGAACTTTTTCTTTTGAAGCCCAGTAATTGCTTTCTCAGTACTGTGGTAGTTCAAGGAATGCTTGGTGCCACCTTCAGTGAATAAATAGCAAAATATGATGTTCATTTCAGTACTTAATTTTCTGGGTGGGAAACTTTCACATACAGCTTTCCAGGATATTGTCATAATTTTGGTATTACATGTTTGCCAAAGATGTCGTCTGCTGAAAGCCAAAAGGGTGTTAACTCTTTGTAAAAGTATACAAGTTAACTTCCTTCTAGCTCTCAGTAGACATGAGCAAAAGGAAATGTTGCGAGATTTGCTGAAATATGAATGAAAATGCCAGTGATGAAATTATATAATAGTAAAAGATGAGAAATGTGTATAAACCGAGGTATGTGAATGACACTAAAATATATCATTTGCCTTTAACCTCAGAAAAATTGATATGCTTATAAGTGATTAAATGCACTAATTGAGTATAACGTAAATGCTCATTTTTGTTTAGCAGATGATTTATTAATTGTAGATTGTGTGAATTTGCATTATTACATGTATTCCAAGATTTGTGTATCACAGGTACTATTTTTCATTTGTCACTTCTCATAGTTGAATTGTATATTATAAATCTTTTCTGACAATATTTTTGAATTGCAAAGTTGTGATCGCTTGGTGTGCTGAAAGTAAAAGTGTTTTGTATCCCTAATTGGCTCTAAAAGAAGAAGAAAAAAATTGAGTTTTCATACCTGCCTCTACATCTTCAATTATCAGTTTCGACAACTACTTTATCCAGTGACCATGTTATTGCTCATCTTGTCACTGAGAAACCTTTTCCATTAGAATATTTTAAAGTGCCTGTTGTGATATAATTCTCTGAATTTTTAGTAAATATTGAAAGATAAAACGAGGCATGATGAAGTGTGATAAATTCACAGAAGAGAAAATGCAGAAATAGGAATGGACCTGAAAACTAAAGTTTAGTGTAATGGATGGGGGAGATAAACAAACAGGGCGAGGGGAATAGTAGAAAGAGAAAAAAAGAGAAGAGAGAGACGGAGAGAGAGGACGAGGGGAAGAGTGATAGAGAAGCAAGATTAGAGGAGAGACACAAAAAAGGTGAATATTTTTTTTTATTTAATTTGAAAATGCAAGGAAAACATGTAAATACTTCGGTGCTTTCACAGATATCTCACTCCTAGGGGGCGTTTCACAAAGATCCCAAGTTGAACTTAACTCTAAGTTGGCGTAAACATTATGGAAAATATTTTGTAAAATTTATTTCGAAAGGCATAAAGTGTTGATCAAAATCATTCATATTTTCTATTATCTTTGGAGATTCATGTTCTTGATGTGGGATTAATGAAAAGTGTAAAATACTTGAAATTTTACCTTTAAATATATTTTTTAAGGCCAAACTAGAGTTAAGTTCGACTTAAAATCTTTGTGAAACACTCCCCTGAACTCATTCTATTGACTGTCTGCAAGAAAGTTGTTACTGCCATTGACAATAAGTAGCTCTCACATCCCCCTTGCAGGCAGCCCACAATTTGTTCATACTTCCACAGCAGATTGCTAGTGTTTACTACGATACCATTTCTACTTCACACTTTCTGTCTTTTTTTCCACAATATGTATTATTTATTCTTTTCTCCTCTTCCCTCTAATTCTCTGAACTATTTACCATTCCCTTCTTTTTCTCCTCCACTTTTTCTCTTGTTTCTTACCTCCTTCACTCATACTTATATTTTTCCTCATATCAGTCTTTCAAACTCTCTCCATTTGCTCTCTCTCTCTCTTCATTGTCGCTAATTTATATATGTTTTAACCCCTCTCCCCCCCCCCAAAAAAAGTGCTTCTTGCCATTATACAGCCCAAGTTTTTCCGGGACGACCTTTAAACAGGATCTGAACATGGCTTAAAGCTCAAAATATGCCCCCTCCCCCCCCCCCCCCAATAAAAACAGCCACAAACATGTCTCCATGATCATAAAACATTTATTATTGATCATTACTACACCAACAAATCTGAACATATATATAATCTATAAAATACAACCCGCATAATCCCGTAATAATTTATTTCACAGTCTACTTAACTTCTCATAATCTCGGAAGACATGAACACTTTTCTATTTTGTACCGTAACTACCATATCAAAAATGTGAGGAAGACAATTCATGGAAGATTGTTTTTTTGATGACACATCAAGAAAGTGAACATGATAGACGACAGGAGATATTCATTTCAAGTCGACAATACACAGATCAAGGCACGAGTGGCTAAAGAGAATCCATTTTCTTGACCAAACTAAAGCATCAGCTTGACCAACATTATATAAAAAAAGATTTGTGGTCAGATTTTTAAGGGGAATCAATCCAGGTTGAAAATTCACCTTTTTCTTATGGACATACATATTTAAAATCATTCATAACTCAATGACATTATATTTGCTAGTCTTCATGATTTTTAACATATTCTTCAGACCTTTTCTTTAACCTTATGAGGACAATTTGATTTTGCTATAACATGCATTTCCCGTTGATGACGGCCGGAGTATACTTGTTTACCGCCCTCAACGGACAAAGTATGAGGAATCATCATAAAGCAAATATAAAGCAAAATTTTGATCCACAAAAATCAAACTGATGTTGTAACGTGTTCGTTTCATCTCACCCATGTTGAATAAGGCCACATGATGCCAGACGATGTACATGTCATGTATTATCAAAATATGACAAGTCTTTTTACTAAGTGTTTAAAAGCTTAAAATGATATGCTATGGCCGTAAGAATATCTACATACTTCCAACCCAGATAACATATACAGAAGGATATGATTTCTATTTTAAAATTTTGCAGCAATTACAGATATAAAAGAGGGCCAGAAGCAAGGAGATCTTAATATTTCCTATTTCATGAAGATTACAGAAATAACAAAAATGTACATATATTTTCAGAAAAAAACAAGAATAGTTACAATTGCCACAACCTTTCATAAATCATAAAATTATCTTTTATAAATTCAATAAACAAATATGAAATCCCAATCTAATACATTCTGATCCGTTTCTATTTTTTTCATAAAGATTTCTGTCAATCAATGACATATGTTAAAGATTCGTTTCGATTTTATAAATGATTTAAATTAATCAGTATTAACACAATCAATGTGCTGTGTAATAATATCGCAAACCTAAACTTATCAACAAATATATGCAAACGTTTTTATCATTTCAAATGTGAAAAGAAAAAATTCAACTCAATAATTTTGATAGTTTCCTTTAAAACAGAGTCACATAACTCTGGTGAATCAATACTTTCCATAATCATTTTAATATTTTACATTCACCAGGTAAAAGCCTTAGTTATTTTCAAGTATGATATTAACAATATTACACACCTGTCTTAGTAGTACAGTATCTTCATACATTGCTTGTGCCCAGTCTAAAACACATAAATATTTACAACCCTTTTTTTTCTCTCTGAGAGATGTATTATGTGAATCAATCTCAAACTATCAATTCTTTCATGTCCCTCCACTGGATATACAACTGTATGACTACCTATATGCAAGGAGGTTAAAACAATGTGTATGAAATAAATGCACCATTATCAAGTCTTAGTCAGGTTAACCATTTAAAAAAAAAAAATCATTTATGGACCTATAATTTCCAATAAAATATTGCAGCAATTCGAATTCAAACAATTCAAGCCCTGTGGTATAACACATTTCTTGATTTTGCTATTGATAACCTGTATGGAGAAAATAACAACAAATACATATACGTGATACAGCATGATCATATCAAATAACAACAATCAGAATCAAGGATAACAACTTTTCAAGTTTTCAGAAGAAAAGAACTCATAACATAACACATTTAAATGTTTATAGAACGATCCTTTCAACACTATTAGTCAACTTTACCTTATACACGATATTTCATTCCAGTTTATAAAAATTCTAACTGTTCAATGAAAAACAAATCCCACTTGGAAATACATTTCATTTACATAAAAGTACAAAACAGGATATGCAAATTATTGATCAGAATTTTAACTAGACTGTTAAGAAAGTAAGTTTGATGTATTTTCTTCTTTTAATATTTGAAGATCACAAGTATGAACAACCAGAAATAGACTTACATCAATATGTTTAAGAAAAGAGAAACATATTTTCCACACACAGATAGAATAGTTCAATCTATACCAGCATTTCAGGTCCCACTTCAACACGGTAGTTACGACATGGGAATACCAAGACTTACTTTTTGCCAGCCCATTGAACTTCACCTTTTAACATCCCTGTATTTCAAGACTTTGCACATACAGGCACAAGTTATGACATAATACAACCAAAACATATATTTCAATTAATGAAGTCTTATTATTGCAGAGGTATATGGATTCCGGCAAGGCAGAATTATTTTTGAAAAGGCACAAGACATGCAAGATGAAAATACTGAAGTGGAAGTTTGAGAAAATAGGAAAATACAAAGGAATGTGAAATTGGAAAAAAGATTCACGAATGTCAAAACTTGTAGAAAATGGAAGAAATACTTAATTGAAAGATCGATATCAAAGAGGCACGTATACATTATCATGAATTCTAAAGATAGAAAGGTGACATTTTCTTATTCTTTCATGAAATTTTCAAGACAATCAAGATAGTTTAGTGATGGAATGTAAATCACACAAGGATATGTACAGACAAAAGGTTTATAATGCTATCTATCCATTGGATACCCCTAGAAGTCTAGCAGCGGAGTCAGCAGATTCAAGCATCTGATCCAGAACGGAAGAGTCTTGGATTCCTAGAAGATTTGAGATGATGTCATTCTTTTCCTCACCTTGTCCACCAGAGAAGACATCAGAGGGGTCGGCTACATCCTGGGCCACCAAAGAGTCTTCGTCTTCTAAGAAACTGGACACATACAGCCTCTGCTGCTGGGTGGGTTTCCTGGAGCCACCAGCATTAGCAGAGTTTGCAGAGTTGCGTTGGCTTTCTTGCGTAGATGTGGGCGACTCTGGGTTGAGGATGGGAATAGCTCCGTCATAGTTGATCTCATCATCTGTGCCATAGCCATTCAGGTCAAGGTCAGAGTTCAACCAGTTCTCAACTGCCATTAGTTTGTCAGTGCTACCCTGTAGATCTTGTACTGCACCAGTCCTCAGGGCCTCATCAAGCTTTGGACACTTGGTCATCTTCACAAGCTGAGCCATGCTGGGACGTTTCTTACCCTTCTGACCAAGACGGAATGGGACAGGAGTACCATTTCTGCTGCCCTTGTTGGACTCCCCTAGGGCACTGACACTGTCTCCAAGATTAAGAGAAATATGGGACATATCATCTAGTTCTTGTTTGGCTTGATGATTATTACCTTCTGCAGCTTGTTGCCCATTTTCTCCATTCATAACAACACTGTTCTTGAGACTTCCAGAGCCATCCTCTTTCAATGACCAATTAGCCATTTCTTCTCTGCTCTTCTTGTGTAACTTCATCATATGGCGATGACAGTTGAACTTGGTGGTGAAAGTTGCCTTGCAATCAGTACAGTGGAAAGGGTGTTCAACTTCATGTACTTTCTCATGCTTCTCGAGTGTTGCAGCAGTCTTGAAACGCTTGCAGCATTGAGTGCATTCAAATCGAGCTCTGTTTTTCTTTCCCTTAGAACGAGGCCTTGAATTGGAAGAGCCCAGTCCAGCAGCTGCAGCGAGTTGAGGCTCAGTTTCATCTACTTCATCACCAGAATGCTGAATGCCTTCCATTCCTTCTTCTTCTAAAACCTCTTCTCCATCTTCCCCTTCCTCTTCACCTAACCCTTGTGAGACCTCCTCAGCAAGTGAATCTCTAGCTTCATCTTCAACCATTGATCCTTGATTAGTAGCACTAGCTGCACCTTCTTCTTCCCCTAAAATATTAGTAGATTTTCCGTTCACTGCACCAACCTTGATAACTCCCTTGCCAGTAAACATTTTCACTTTCAGAGGAACACCTTTAGACTTTTTCTGTGACTTGGAATGGGTAGTTGACAAATCTGCTGGAATGTCTTCAGACTGTGTGGTGTCCTCATCATTGCTCTTTTCACCATTAGTGTTGTCCACTGTCAAACACAAGGGAGCTTCTGCAAGTTTAGCATCCAGTTGTTGATTCGCAATATCAACCGAAGTGGAAGCTACTTTCTTGGCCTCTGGGTAGATGCCTGCAAAGTCAATTTGTGGATGGTTCTGTTCATAGTGACCTTGCAGCTGGGTTCTTGTCGTACACTTAAACCCTTTGCATTCTGGACACATGAAGGGATGATCTTGTCCACCAGGCACTGAGCCTCCAAGACTACCAGGCCTTGCACCACCATGACGCCTTACTATGTGTCTCTCGCAGTTTGATTTGGTTGAGAAGTTGGCACCACACTGAGGGCATTGGTAAGGCTTCAGACCAGTATGGGTGAGGATGTGCCTTCGGAGAGAACTGATCCATGGGAAGCGCCGGCCACAGTATGGACAGCACTGTTTGCTCTCAAACTTTGTTCCCCTCCTTTCCTTTTTGTCTTCCTTGACATCCTTCTCACTGCCATCTGTTACTTTTTCATCTTCCACAATCTGGAGTGGTCCACCTAGTTCATCATCTGCAAATGATTGATCCAGCTCTGGTTCCTCTACCTTGACTGACATACTTAGATCCATCGTGTCACTCACATTATCTTGATAAAAAACATTGCCATTTTGAATGCGGTCAAGTCTTACTTCTGGCGGTTCCTTAATGTTGGTAAACATTTCCTGGCTCTCTTCATCTCTGTAGTCATCATCTGTTTCACGGAAAATTTCTGAAACTGTGAGCGGTGATCGAGATTCTGGTGGTGACAAGAAAAGCTTGAACTGATTAGAGTCAGTAGCTGCCAACATCTTGCTGACACTGGCAAGCTCTCCACTAGAGTCTGACCCAACACTGTTATGTGGAGAAGGACCAAGTTTGATCTGTTGAGATGCACCGACTGGTGTGTTGGGTGAGATTAGGGGGACAGCAGTCTTTGATGCTCTTGATGTGAAACGATGACCTGATGAAGACTTGGCCATGAGTTTGAACTGCATAGGTGTGGCACTCTTTGGGATGAAGGATTGTTGGGATTCACACTCATCAGAGTTGTTGTGGCGACGTACAATATGAGCTTCTAGGTTTGCTTTCATGGTGAAGGCTGCTTGACAGAGGTGACAGCGATAAGGTCTCTCATTGGTATGGCTTCTGATATGTGACTTTAGATGACTACCACGGTTGAAATGCAAAGGGCAGTGTGGACACATTAATGCATCAGTACCTTCATCGTAGAACTTATGATAGACTTCCTTGAAACGATTCAGGCCGAGTGAATTTGCAGGCTTGACAGAGAAGTTCAGTGGAAGAGCTGATTTAGGCATGGACAGATCGATAGGGGTGTCTTCTGTAAATATTGAGGTTCTGCGCTGTCCAACCCTTGCAACGGTGCTACCGTTCTCAGGGCTTTTCTTCAGGCTAAAATCTAGTGGCTCTACCTGCTCTCCTTGAGTGTCTAACACAGGGGTAACACTTCTTGACTCAGTCTTTATAAATTTTGGAACTTTAATGATGGGGGCATTCTTTTCATCCTCATGCTGGAACACAGTAATGTAAGTCTCCACTTCATCTGCTTTCACTTCTTCATGTCGCCTCATGATGTGGCGGGCACAGTTGCTGAGGCTACTAAAGCCTACCTGACACTTGGTGCATGTGAAGGGCTTCTGTGGTGTCTTCTCATGAACACGCAGATGGTTTTGAAGATCTCTGAAGAACTTAAAATCTCTGTCACAGATCTTGCAGACTGTACATGGGGAGCTGTACTTGCCTTCATCGTCATGCTTGGGGCTTGGGTTGTGAAGAATGACCTCTTCTGCTTCCTCTTTGGTATTCTTGTTGTGTCGCTTCCGAACGTGACGCTCACAGTTGGCTTTGGTGGTGAATGCAAAATCACAGACCTTGCAGGAATATGGGCGTTCTCCACTATGAGTGCGCATGTGTCTCACAAGGGTGCTCTTGTCTGCACTCGCATAATCACACAGCATACATTTGTAAGGCATGAGGCCCATGTGGCTGCGTGTATGGACCTTCAAGGTGCTAGAGAAGGGGAAGACTTTCTTGCAGTATTTGCAGGTATGGGTGCCTTTCTTCTTGTTGGCATTTGATAAATCACAAGGCTCCTCTTCAATTTCCTCCAATGATGCAACAAAATCTCCTTCGGCTTCAGCTGCTGTTATGTCCCCAGCTTGATTCTCAGGAACTTCTGCCGTTGAATTATTCTGATTGGCAAACTCACGCGGCGTGTGCATTTCCATGGCTACATCACCAGATTTTGGTTCAAAGGCACTCTCGACTCTACTCTCTGATCCTTCAGCAACGTCCATTTCTGACTTGATTTGTGGGACACTTCCAGCTGTTACACCCTTGACTGGCGAGTGCTTCATAGGTGTTGACTTGGTCTGTGCAATGTGGACCTGTGCACCTAGAGGATTGGAGAAGTGCTTCATAGCTAGTAGAGGTGAAGCTTGAAGATGCTGTTGAAGCAAAGAGCTCTTTGCTTTCTCTGGAGATGCGAGAGAGGGTCTGCTCAGCATACTGTTCAGGATAGGTGCAGGACGGCTGCTCTCTGCTTTGTCATTGTCTTTGGATTTCTGTGGTGACTTATTGGGTGAAGTTTGAGGTACTTTCTGAGGTGACTGAGGAGGGGATATTGGTTTCAGATTCAAAGCAGCAAGGAATTCATCGCGTGAAACGTCTTCATTTGAAAGCTCAATATTCTCACTGTCGACATACATCTCTTCATCCCCAATTATGGAATGTGATTTTTCATGATGAAGGTTTAAGGCACTTTGGCAGGGGAAAGATTTGTTGCAGTCTTTACAGGCATATAAACTGTCCATGTCGGTAGTTGTGGGTGAATTCTTCTCGCACCACAACTGAGCAATGAGGGCAAACTTTGGGGAGGAGAATTCAGCAAAACCCAACTCCGCCATACTTGAGAATTCTTTCTCTCCCGTCGTGATAGGGGATGGGGCTTTGCTTCTTCGATGAGCCATGTGGACGTGCATACGTAGACCCTTCTGGTTGCGGAATGTCGCATGACAAATCATGCATTCCAGTACTTTGTTAGGGTGTTGGTCGACATGTGTCTGGAGTCCATTCCGACATAAGAATGTCTTACCACATATAGGGCACGACAGTTCCTCCTCTATTTTCTTCTCCTCATCGATGCTCGCACTCACATGTGTGTGGGTTTCCCCTGAGGACAGGTCCATGGGTTCATCCGAGATCGCTTCGTCAGCAGAGCTTTTCACGACGTTCATACTCAGGTTCAGAGGCCTTTTCCTTTCCACCAGCAGCTGCTTCTTCTCTGAATGCTTCTTCTCACCATGATGTCTCTTCTTAGCCGGTTGACCTCCTTCTCGCTGCGGAGACCCACCCTCCATGTCCAGGTTCTCAATGAGCCGTCTCGAGGGAACACGCTTACGAGGCTTGGCATAGTCGTGCTTCACCACATAATCCGGAGGAGGCAGCTCGCCTCCTTTCTCGTGGGTGCGGAGGTGACGATGCATGTTGCCATTGGTGGTGAAGGACATGGCACACAGAGGACAGGTAAAGGGACGCTCTCCAGAATGGATCAACATGTGGCGGTCCAAGGAACTGGTTGAACTCAGCTTCTTACCACACATGGTGCAGGAGTGAGAGCTAGCAGCGTTGTGGGTACGGACGTGAAGAGTCAGCTCATGGGCGTTTACAAAGTCAATGTTGCACACCTGACATGTCAAGGACTCGGGACATTCAAAAGGACGCCTTCTCTTCATAGAGTTCTGCAAAGATAACAAAAAAGTAGAATACCTTTCGTTAATATTTTATCTCCAATTTAATCATGAAATTTTAAAGAGAAAACATATTTAATTCAATTGATTATTCCTAACATAAGACCTATGACTGATATATTCATATTAACCATTAAAAGATAGTCTCAATCACTACAAATATAAAGAACAGACAAAAAATTGTCATTTATAAAAATTAATCATCTAAAATGCTGCATCTGGATATGGTTAAAAAAGGACAATTGCCATGCTGACCATATATGACATCACAACAACAAAAGAGCAAGAGTGATTGATTATGAATACAGACATAAATAAAGGAAACTAATTCCTTTTTAATATATTTAATGACAAAAGCCATAATTTGGTAATGTGCCAATATTCTTAACTTTGTTTATTCATCAGTTCCACATAAATATAGAGCATGTACATGTTTCATGGACCAAAATAAATGCCAAAGCCAGAGATCATGTTTTAGGGTTTTACAGCATCGATAAAATGACAATTATGATGGGGGAAAGGGCTGATATTCAAAACTGAGTATCATATAACACCACACGGTATGTGGTGTACATGTAGTTCTTGATGCGAGTGATGTGTCATGATTTTTTTCCCTGTAAATATACTTGTGTGTGTATCCCATTACAAGTTTACAACCAAGTTGTCACTTCTCTGCTTCAGTTTTATAGCTGCACTCTCATAATTTGTTCTGATTATGCATGTGTAACTCTCTGAAACTTGAACGATCTCATCGATTCTTAAAACATAGGCCGAAATGCCAGCAAACACTTTGAGTTTCATTTAAACTGTTTCAGTCCTGATTCATTCAGCCTGCATCACTTCATCTATACAGCCACATTCACTCAAAGAAGGGGGGAAATAGGGGTACTAAAAAACCTCAAGGACTTTGCAAGATTAGAAGTAAATCTTTACTCCCCAATGCCTCAACTCATAAACCCCCACGGTTTCCATGACGACCACAGGACTATGTGCACTATTTTGTTTCCCAACGAGCAAGCAAGCAGGGAGGGAGTAAGACGAGGAGTGCTAAAGCAGTCTGCTGAAGATGAATATTACATTACTAACACACCCTGGATTTGTAACACTCGCAGGATGTGGGTCAATTTCTATCGTTCTAGTCGATAGTTTGAGGGGGAAAGGAGGAAAAGTTCAACCTTAGACTGGAGATAACAAAAATGGCTGAAATTAGAGAACATGTAGGCCTATTACTGATACTGCTAGGGGTATCACCTTTTTCTCTCATTAGTTTCATGTTCATCTCCACTGTACACAAATAGCTGCAATGATGCAACCACAGTGAGAATCATAACTGTATTGCCCTCTTAACCTACTGTAGAAATTTCATTTACCATACTTCAACCAGCTAACAAAAAAATACTTTGTTATAAAACTTATCACTCTTCTTCAATGTTTCTTTTTTTTAAATATATCAAATGCATCTGATCAAGCAGTGCTAATAACTGCTAAAAGCCGAATCCGATTTCACTTTTCTTCGTCACACATCATTGAGCAAAGAAAAGTTATTAAAGAGTTAGTAAAATGCAGATTTATAAAAAGTTTGCCTTAAGTGCTTCAATTGTTGGGACCATAATAACAAACTCAAATATAAAGATTAAGGGTAAGGATTAAAGTAAACTTTGGTGTATAATTAAAAGTTACCAGAAGTAATGTGAATACCGCTGATTGTTGTAAGTTTCAGAATATTCAGAATAGCTCTCAAGGGTTCTTTCAAGTCAAAAATCATATTGGAAAAATGGAACAGTAATATTGATAGTATTAATGTAATTATTCCTATCAATGTGGAACCTTAAAGAAGGGTTTCCTTCATAAATATTTCATCATATTTCTCCATCTCCTTACACAGCTTCATAAGCCAAGAAATCAAAGGATTCCCTAAAATTAGCTCAAAATTGGCCTTGGTTGAGGGGCAAAACTTGGCAGTGTTCTCGAATTGTTTCTATGCAGATTTAAGATACCCTTTATGCTGAATAGGGTTTTCTCACAAGCCTCCTCCATTGAAGCAAGAATATTTATTACAGTAGCTGTTGAAATGTGTAACTAACTGGCAAAGTGTAAAAAGTTATGACGTTACACTGGAAATTTGTCCATAAACAGAATAAAATCAAATTCATCTTTCCCCTCCCTTTTAAGTATGACTTTGTTTTATCTGTTTTCCATAAATACCCGCTATTGTTCTGAGTGCATAATACATTTTCCCAATAAAATGACATCTTAGATTGAATAATGAAAGTTTTGTCAGTTTTATTCAATGTCACCAAATTGAATTAGTGATAGAAGTCCCTTACATTTAAAATATGGACAAAGAAAATAGGCAATAAGTTTCAACATAGAAGAACAAATTTCAGGATGAAAAGCATGCTGGAATCATAATATGTTGTATAACTATCACAATCTGTACATTAACTATCTTTTGGGGAGGGGTAATTAAACAGTATTAAATTTACAACATTTTCTTTATATTTCCTTTATATTTCAGTAAAAATTCATATATTTGACATTATGAAGGACACTTTTTCTATAAGGCTCCATTAACAAAACAAGACAAGACAGTACAAGGTCTAAAAGATAAACTCAAAGGAAGCAAGCAGTTGGGATCTCAGAAAACGAAGAGGACACAAAGACAAAGAGATCAAAAAGTAATCAAAAAGTATAAAATTGACCACATTTTCTTTCAATTTCCTTTATTTCAGTGAAAAAGCATACATTTGACTATATGAAGGAAACTTTTTCTTTAAGGCTCAATTAACAAAACAAAACAAGAAAGTATGCGGTCTAAAAGATGAGCTCAAAGGAAGCAAACAGTTGGGATCTCAGAAAACGAAAGAGGAGACAAAGACAAAGAGATTGCAAAGATGCTAGACAATGTAATTGAGACTCGAAAGAGAGGCAAGATGGCTGCCATCCACTGATGGCTAGCTAGCTAACCGGCTGCGCCCCTTTCCCTCAAATGACTGCATCCTGCTCTGAGAGCCATGAGAGACAGAGACGACATCATGTGACTGGGCTAGCTCCTGGAGGTTGTTATGCCAGTCGAACCCAAGCGAGGGCAGTGCAGAGAGTCGCTAACAGGGAGGATGTAGAGATTGGCATGGGTAAATTGGTACATCCTGTTACGGCTGCATCCATCCCAAGCCCTGCTCTAATGCTTCATGATAAACCAGTCCATGCTGTCTTCTAATATATGGCTGGGGTCTGTCTAACGTAGCCAAGAGGCCCACTCATCTATTCACCATTGTCTTCAACACAAACTTTCAAAGCATTATATGTCCATTTTCTATCCACCCTTTTTCATTCTGTTTCAATATACCCTTTCATTTTTCTCATCTTAAGTAACTCTGCCCTTTCTAAATTCCTTTCAATCATCTTTTCATCATTACATTATATTCTATCTTATCTCATTTTCTTTAAATCATTTCTTTCAAACAAAAGAGTAAGCTCTCAAACTAGCAACTATAGTATATTTTAAATCTTGAATCTCAAAAATTTCTCACATAAATTGTTTGACTTCAAATAAGTTTTATTACATACTGTACAAATCTTGCCTAGGAGAATACTTGTTACTGCCATAAACCAGAAGTTTCAAACTTTGCAGGAATTATGAATATGTCATGTATGTCCTCTCTGTAAAATATAAACGTTAGCAGTGTCCTAATATTCAAATTATGCAAGGAAACCCGTTTACTTGCTAGACTTCACTGTCAGACACTATTGAGTGACTGACTGGCTTTTTTTCTTCTTTGGTAATAACATACATGAATAGAGTTGTAAAGGGTACATGAGCATTTGTCTACATCAATAACCCACTTCTTGTGATGGCCAAGATTAAACTGATTAAATCTTTGCGCAGCATAAAACGTATGACCATTCGGTACAATTGTCTGAAAATCAAGACTATTACTTTTGGGCTCTATAGCCCTAAAGTCGATTTGACAACTAATAGTCGTTATTTTCCCACTTGAAGACATTTTCAAGCCCCACCTTTTTTAGGGAAGTTCTAAATTAGTATTATCTTTCAAATGCAGTTGGAATTTAACTTTTTCATTTTTTTAAGCCTGCAAATGGGACATAGTACCTTTAACATATGGATCACACATCCATCCAAATTATGATAACATAAGTTCTAATAACTTTGTCTCAATATCTTTAAAAGCTCAAAAACTGAAAACTAGATTTGGGGTTAAAACACATCCAAAACCAGCATAATTTCTGCAAATGTACAGTCATAGCTGTTTGCAGGGGAGTTTTTCAAAGCAAGCATCTAAATTCCATCAATCTACAAATCAACTTTGACTTTGACTCGACTCATCTCTTGCTCCTTAAGCCCGAGTCAATTTCCAAGCGCAAATTCATCACCACTGCTCCGCTCTGCTCTTCAAACTTTGTTCAAAGTTGTGTGCTGTGATTGAAGCGATAACTGAGAGGGTCTCTGGCGATGATTCATACGCAGGATTAGGATGCTGAGAGCTTGTTATCACCCCATAGCAGCAGCTTGCTTTATACAACCAAAGCTACGTGGTACAAGCTTGTCGTCTGCATTACGGAGAACTCTCATGTTCCTCCCTGATGCAAACGTGCTTGATTCAATGTAATACTACAGATGGGTTTCAAAGATAAGCAGTGCTCTAGAGTTATAGAATAGGAGGAAAAACTAGGTTCGGAAACTTTTGAGGAGGAAGTAAATCGTTCGTTGAAAGTTCGCTTCTTTCTCTCCATCTGATTGTAACTGGCAGGATACCTTGTAGGGTCTATGTTAGTTTTTTTTCCCCTGTTCTTTAGAAACTGTAAATCATCAATGTTACCATCTTTTTATCGATCATACTACATAGTCCCATTTCTTGGTAATTGATCAATCATCATCGTAAATAAAATTAATCTATTGTTAAAGTATTGAGAGCTGCTACAAAAGGGTAAGCTAACAAAGGGCTGAAATAGGACGGACAAGCTCCGTCAATTGACTTGTACAGAATGAATTATTACATTACTGCACAGGAAGCAGAGTTTAGTATATGTTGATGTTAGCGAGTGATTAACAACAACAATGTGTAATTGATCACGTTTAATATGATGATTTTATCTATATGTTTAGTTCTATAAATGACCTGTTTAAAAGTTATCCCCTTTTGTCCCCTTCCTTTTGATATCTTTCATAATACTTTAGTTCAATCGTTTGTACTTTCCTTTTTATTTATTCATTCATATTTTCAATTTATCCATCCATCCATATTTTTTAAATCAATAGAGGAACTTGAAAGGAATCCAAATTTTTGACTTGATTGGTAAAGAACCATTAATGTTGGACAAAATAAAAAGTTTATCATATTTACTGATATTCTCCATCAACTCCTCAACTCCCTCCTTCAAGTTGTAGGTGGCATAATTACTTAGGGAAAGTAATAAATGCCATGAACCAATTCTTTTAATTCAAATAACAGGAAACTCCTAGAGAGAGAAAAAAAAAAGAAACCCAACCCTTTTTTCCTTCTCAAAAGGATCTCTATAGCCATCAAACCAAGGGAAGATTTAACAAACATGTTTTCTCTCCTTTTTGAAAAGGCTGGGAAGTCATCTCCTTAAACATTCCCTCGAGACTTCAGCATTTATCTGAAACTTATTCATACAAAGAAAACCCAGCAAAAAAAAGGGGGGGCCGGGGGGGGGGCAATGACTACAGTATCATGAAGAGCTTTTACAAAACAATACTCATCAAAATATGTAGCTTCTTTTCTATTGATGTTTTAAGTCAGATGAGGAAATTTGAGATTGTAACGTAAGCTATGAAGAATCATTTCTTGAAGAGATATGCTGAAGTTCGACAATGAAGAAGTCAGATTCAACTTATCGGAAAAAGTCAGTCGCTTAGAATCTCAAAACCTCTTTGTGGCAATCTTATTATTTGGATGCAATTAATTATTTTGTTAATGATGTGAAACATGCTTGTACTCCTGTTACCAGTATGTGAATTACAAATATATAGGCCTATCACTAAATTCGTGTACATGTAACTCCAAATATGGGAAACATTAAATCCTATATTTTATTATTTTTCTTTTATTTCTTGGCCAGAAAAGTACCTCTCTCATAGTGGTCCCTTAGTCACTGTTACATATTAAGAGGGAATAAGATATATTATGTAAATCTTTTATTCAATTCTAGTACTTCATTTTCTGAGTTGGCTAAAATTTCACCTTCCCCTCCCACAAAAAACACAACATAAACATTACAAGGGGTATGAATAATTTATTTGTTATCTGTATAAAGATCATAACACTTACAAAATCTGCTATGATTGAGTTGTTCCTGTTGTTGCTATTGTTTGTTTGTTTGTTTTTTATTGCTTCTTTATTTGTTTTTCTCTACAATCCAACCCATTGTACCCAGATGCCTCGAAGGCTATGCATCATGAGCGAAGATAATATAAAATAATTCATATCTACCGTTTTCTACCAGGATGCAAAAAAGATGCAAAGCATTTTATATGATAATGGATTCACTGTCATTTCCAATATCATCGCAGTTCAAAGTCCACCCTGGTTACAGATCATAGATACATTCATATTCACAATATTCTGTTCATAATGTATTATTAAACTGTACAGTGACAAAACTGCTAACGTTTTATGAAAGAAATCTAGTTCCAGTACGAGTGGTAATGCGTTTAAAACTTAAATAGTATCAGGTATTCCTACTTGGAAGAAAACAAAAATTCTCCTTACACAATGAAGTGCACCAGAAGGAAATTGTAAGTATCGGTATAAAGGAACTGCATCACAAATATGTAAGATCAGATTACACGTGCATTGACAATATATCTGAATAGCAGAGGAGATGGTTTTGCATGTTTTCAGAGAAGAGAAACCTTGCTGTGGTAGGAAATGAGGAAATGATAAAGGGAAAGAACTGAGCTTTGTAGGAAGTAGGAGCGTTAGATCGGTATGTGGACAAACAATTATCACTTTCTTTACATGGCGGTCAGTCTCTGATTCTTTACGTGCAACCTTCTCAATGTTCTCTGAGTGCCGCACCTCACATTAAAAAGATTGTTATTATTTGTGATATTATTGTACATGACTGGGGTTTGTTGAGGGTATCAGGGTGGAGGCTCTAAGAATATTTAGTTTTTTCTTGGAGAGGGGATAATTAAATTTTAAAATTAAATCAATTTTGGGCACTCAAAAGTATCTTGTGTTGTACAAGGTCAATAACAAAGGTGATTTTAAGTGTAGACAGTATACAATGTAGATGCCAGCAAACATCATTCAGCATATATTTTCACTCTATGAAAAGTTTTATCTGCAAAGAGCAAAGACTGGGTTTCAAACTCTTAGTTGTTGCCAAAATATGTCACCATGAAATGCAGACGACCATTATCCCAGAGTCATCTGAATAAAGATGGTGTTATCAGCATCTCATCACCACCGTTCCAACAAGCCAGTCAGAGCAAACATCACCTCACAGCCATGTGACCCACGTCTTCTACGTGAGTCCAAAGTTCAAATGCCAAATTGACAACTCAAGTAAAGAGATCAAATTGCATTAATCTCTTATCTCAAAGCTCAGAGTGTCATTTGGTCATAAAACAAGGCCTTACAAACTTTTATTGATTTAATATTCTGTATTACTGAAAATGAAATGCCATCTAAAAGACAAATCAAAAATATCTTCTGATGAATGTTAACATATAAAAGCATCTCTAGATTAAACATGCAAGCACGCTGCATTAGAATACATGGGACTTTGGTACTTGAAATGACACAACTTTTTGTAGTTGCTCATGATCTGTAAAATGATGCTTTTTGCAATTTCCTCCTTTTTGTTATTTTCAAAAAGAAATTGACATCCTTATCTTCTCTGACTTATATATCCAAATTTAATGTAAGTTTATCAGTTTGAAATGCTAAAACATGTCAATATTGCATTACATTCTCCTGAAGGTAGCCAGGGCTTGACCCTAAAAGGCGCTGGGGACACACGGGTGCCCAAATCTAGGTCCAGGCCGCCTCCCCAAAAAGTTAATGTGGAGGGCCGCCTGACATAGGATGGTATACCATACAGAGAAGGCATCACAACGGTATACATGTATGTAGTTCCTATTAGGCATGTATCATGCAAGTGGGAAAATGAGCATCTGGTGGTGAATTATGAATAGATAGGTGCAATTGTCTCGCTTTAATCAACCCTGCATCTTTGCCTACATGTACGTCAGATCCAGCATCTGTCCTCTCACAATAACCCTCACTCCATCTCGAATGTCACAAGATATATTTGAGGATGCAGCAAATTTTTTTAATAACAGGCTCTTCGTCAAAAGCAAGTCATCCCAATCGACTGCAACATCATCATCATCATCACTGGTAGCCGTTACCATGGATATGATGCTGGGAGACGAGGTGAGGAGAATCTATATTGCTTGAAGGACTGTGGGATCCTCCAGAGCGTGTCAAGGAGAAAGACTTCATCAAAGCAACAGAGCGTTGCTAGCAACCGTCTCGCAGGGTGCTGACGACGCAAGATGAGAGATAGAGAGGGAGAGAGAGAAAGAGAGAGAGAGAGAGGGGGGAGGATACCAGACCGAGATGAGATATTGGAAGACAGACTGAATTGTCATTAAGGGAGAGAGAGAGAGGAGTCATCATCCTCATGGCAACCTAGCAGAAAGGATGAGAATCTTCACATATGGTGCCGTCTATTCAATAGCATAGCTCATCATCACCTGCCTCTTCATCTACAATTATCCAGAATCTCTTTTCCTTCTCTCCTGGTGTTTTATTCCCTCACTTGACTATCTTCACTCAGTTCATAATTCCTGGCAGTTCATGTGATCTTCTTCATCAATTTTTAACCTCTTTTATCTACAACTGCATCTCTCTTTTTGTCCCATTCTCCCACTCCCTCTCCCTCTCATCCATCTCCCTTTTTCTCCCAATCTCTCTCTCACTCTCTGTCTCTCTCTTTCTAAGCTTTCTCTATGCTCTCACTCAATATATTCTAACATATCCCAATGTAGGACAGATTCTGTAATTAAGTACAATTTCAAAATATTCATATAAATATTACGTTTAAACACCCATCTCATTTTGTGGGTTTTTAGAATCCTTTTCTTGCACTTCCCTTTCAAATCTATCTATCTATCCACTTCCTGGTAAGACCTTGCTCATTGCCACTCTCTCAGTTTCATTTCATATGTACAGCTTGGGCAACCCAACCAACGAGCCTCTTGTAATAAATCTTGCCCTTTAACTTGAATTCCCTGTTCAGTAGATGGAAACATGGTCTGTATTGGAAAGCCAGATGGTGAGACGCTTCTACGCTCCTGTATCAAGTCCCGATTTCTACCCATAACCATCTGATCGGAAAGTTACAAAATACTCCAGCATGGATGAAAATATGACCATGGACTCTCGAACATGAAACGACATGTTGGATATAACATTATTTTTTTCCAGTTTAATCTAAATTATGGAGACACAAATCACATTAATGAAGTGCCCTTTGTATCCATCATAAGGCAAGTCCATGTAGTAAACTTGGGTCATTTTGTAACCTTAAGCTTAATACCATGTGATGATAAGCAAGGGAGATGGTGGGCTTTTGGAGAGAGAGAATCAGGATCCTGTTTCATAAACTTGTTATCACTAACAAATGCTAAATTTTTATGACAAATTTGCTCTCAGCCAATTAAACGCCACGATTTCAGTGGCTTGTAACAGATATTGTAATTTGTTATTGAAAACAAGTTTTATGAAACAGGGGCCAGATCTAGCTCACTGGGATGAGATGCAAGATTGCACTTCAGAGGGTACATGAAACAAAAGAAGAGAAAGAGAGAGAGAGAGAGAGAGAGGAGAGACTACCAGCACAAACTCCCAATTAAACAAATATCGCTGGTTGTGTGCATTGTGGAGGTAGTCAATGCTATTGTGCGATATATCTACAGTGAGTAGCAATTATAGGCCTGTTTCAACAATTCCATTCCAACCTTTGGACTCTCCGTGAGAGAGGCGGCAGAGAGGAGAGAAAGATAAAGCCAGGGATAGAAAGAGAAAGAGATTGTGAAATAGAAACAGAGATACAGAGAGAGAAAGATAGAGAGAGATGGACGGATATTGGGAAGAGAATAGAAATAGGCAGTGACTTGGAAATTGTAAAGGAAGAGAACAGCCTTATAATCCATGCTCTATACATGTAGGTCTACATTGTTTGAAAAATACAGTAACAAGAGAAGTAGAAAAATAGTGAAGAAGAATAAGCAGAGGAGTGGGGAAAATATGAACATAAATGTAGGGATAGTGAATGAAGATAGCAAGAAACAACATTTTAAGCCTAGATATAGATATCAATTATAATGAAAAAGAAACAAGTGTAAGAGTTTATGTAAATTTCTTACAGACCTTACCACGCCCCCCCCCCCCCCCCATCTTTCTCTCTATCTCTCTCTGACTCTCTTTACTTTTCTGCCTTTCTCCCTCTCCCTTCTCTCCTCTCTCCTCTCTCCTCTCTCCTCTCTCCTCTCTCCTCTCTCCTCTCTCTATCCCTCTCTCTCCTCTCTCTATCCCTCTCTCTCCTCTCTCCTATGGTATTCTCAAATCCTATATATCTAATGTTTGAGGTGTCTTTCTAAAACTTCACATTCTCTAGCAATTTATTAATCCTAAGCAAATATGCTTACACCTAACCAGGCATACAGTGCATCCATACACGTATGCAGCAGCTTGATATATAAATACAGCTAATCTGAATACATGTACATTACATGGTATCACATACCAATCCAGTCAGAAGCTGTATTTAGGATGATAAATACCCTAGTAACCAAAACCAAAGTTCATTAGTACATCAGACTTCAAGGAAAAAGATTGGCATACACTCCCTCCTGACAATGCCTGGCAAGATAGCATCATAAAGTCCCTTGGACTCGGCTCGGCTTGAGTTATCTATTTGAGTACAAAGTACCTCTCTTTCCATGTCATCATGGAGCTTATTATTGAGCTAGGGAGGACTGTAAAACAAGTGAGGTACTAAACTAAAACCAAATCAGTACATTTCCATGCATGCCTAGCGGAGCACCTCCTCCCTCTGTAAACAAGACCGGCTCTAACAATGAATGACATTCTCCGCAAATCAGAACAAAATGAACCCACAACAATACGCTGGATTTCAATTATCATTATCAAAGTCTATGACGCAGTCAAATCATCTTGTTCTTGTGGAATGCACACATGATGTATCTATTTGCTGGAGGTCACTTTCTGCTATTTTCATCTTTTAAGTATTGGCTAAAACTGGTTCAAAATACATAATCAATGATGATTCCTACAAGTGTATAATTTTCTCAATATATTTGTTTTTCTAATTGATTCTTAATGTGATTTGTAATACTTTTAAAACTTCCATTTTCTTTTAAAGGATAAGATTCATCACAGCTGACATGTTGTCTCATTATTCTAACAGTATGGAGTAATTAACCTCAAATCTTCAGTTGGTTTGGACTGATTGATTGATTGATGTATCTGTAATGTTGATGGACGACAGTACATGTACACTGCACCTGATGGCATTGAGAAGAAATATAAGAACACCTGTTGATATGATTCTTACCTTTGATGGAGTGCTGTCATTGGATAGAGAGCTGGTAGGCGACGTTGCTCTTGCCTTGAGTGACCCTCCATCCACCCCATTCTGAGTCTCGCCCTCCTGGTTCAGACATCTGTCACTCCACGTTGCTGACTCACCCCTCCCCGTTTCCTCACAACCTCTCATGCTGCCACTGCCAAAACTACTAGCATTCGACAGCTCATCCTCCATCAATGCTGCCGTAGCTAGGGCCACCCCCGAAACGACTGCTGCCGCTGCTGCCTTGGCGCTCAGAAAGTCTACCTGGTCGGGGATAGCGTCGATCTCCTGTAAGATTGACATTGATGAGCTTGATGTCTCTGCCTCATCATCAAGCTTTGTGTCACCATCCTCCCCCTCCTCGGTTGGATTCTGCCCCCTCTCCATTGCCCCAACACCTGTCATGGGTTGCTGTGATGAAGCCACTTGATCCACGCCGGCTGTCGTGCCCCCTCCTCCTAAGGCTGACTCACCACCAGCAAGCTCTGCTTCAGATACAGGGCAGCCAGCATTGCCAACGGAACTATCCTGCAAGTCATCAACGGTGGTGGCAGCAGCATCATCATCATCAGCGCGGGACGACGCATGCTCAGGCGTTGCTGTGTCACACGGCTTTACACCATCCACAATCTCACCATTAACATCTTGTTTGTTTCCATCTTGTTCTTTTCCTTCTTGTTCTTTTCCTTCTTGTTCTTTTCCTTCTTGTTCTTTTCCTTCTTGTTCTTCCTCCTCCTGTTCTTTCTCCTCCTGTTCTTTCTCCTCCTGTTCTTTCTCCTCCTGTTCTTTCTCCTCCTGTTCTTTTTTCACCACATTATCAGCATTAGCCTTTTTTAAAGATTTCCTAGTCACTTGCGGCTCATGAACATCTCCATTTTGCAGTTCTGACTTTGTCGCTGTTGATCGCTTCTGAACTTGAGTTTTCTTATCCTTGGCTAATGAGTTCCGCCTCTTTGCCGTGGGTCTCTCTCTGCTATGACCATTGACTGATCTCGTTGGGGGCTGCTTTCTGTCCACGGATTGACGACCCTTAACAGACGACCTCCTCGTCACTTCTGATGCTGGCTCTGACTTGGCTTTCTTCCCTCTTCCTGTCCCCTCTCCTTCAAGGTCTGTAAAGAGAGGCGATACACAAACAGGGATATTCAGATTAATTACCTCAATGATACTCTATCTCACTGTATCAAATGCCTAATTCCAACGTCAAGAAGAGAGAGAAATAGGGTCTTCCTCCGCAAGTTGCCTATTAATTGGGAAACTATTTCATACAGGAAAGGGAATGGATCTTCAGATTAATTCCTTCAATGAGAAGTGACTTCAGAATATCAAATGTCTTAGGTCATTACACACAAATGAATAAAAGCCCTTCACTCAAGAACAAAACCAGCATAATATGCGCATGCATGTCAAAACTTAAAGTAGCCTGTTTCACAATTCTTTATCTCATAATTGTTATAGCTGGCATATTTGTGTGTGTTTTGTTTACGTTAAAAATAAATAAAAATTGTTATATGGAAATATATTGATAATCTTAAACTTTGCATAAACACTCTGTTCACTATACATCTCAATTTTCCAGCCTTTTACTCACTGATTAAATGCATCACAGCCTACAAGTTGAATACAAAATATATGTAAAGAGAAGTGAATACAGACAATAATGTCACGGGTTAGTAACATATGATGGATTAAGTTAACCCATCATTTTACGGACATATATATGATTGACATTATTCTTTCATCCCCTCATTCTTTCATCCCCTCATTGATCTCTTTCCCTCTCTCCTTTTCTTTCTATTTCTCTCTATCGCCCTCCCTTCTATCGTTTTTTCCGCCCCTCCCTCTCTCTCTCTCTCTCTCACACAATCTCTTATTCCCGTCGACAATCCCTCCCCTTCCCCTTTTTCTATCCCTCCCTCTTTCTCCAATTCTTTCTCTCTCTCTCTCTCTTTCTTTCTTTCTCTCTCTCCCTCTCTCTCTCTCTCCCTCTCTCTCTCTAAACAGCTCTATTTCTTGCAGCTTAGGCATCATCAATCAATCAATGCAACACTGCAAATATTTCACTTCCTTGTCTTCTCACTACACTGCGCAGCACGCACACACACACCCTCCCTCACATACACACACCACGTTGTTGAACTGATCAAACACAATACCCAGAAACCAATCAACTGTATCCCTGCCACACCACTCAAGGCAAACCAGTACACAGAGAGAATGAGAGAACGAGAGAGAGAGAGAGAAAGAGACAGAGAGAGAGAGAGAGAGAGAGAGAACGAGAGCGGAGAGAGAGAGAGAAAGAAAGAGAGAGAGAGAGAGAGAGAGAGAGAGAGAGAGAGAGGGAAAAATCATTATGGGTGGATGTGTTTTCAGATATTCAGTATCGCTCTGTATGATTTATGGTATTCACAGGAAGATGCATTTGAAAACAACTTAGTACAAGTAGTAAAGTGAATGCTGAGTTGTTGGAATGCACATTTACATCTGGTCATATTCTTTCATTTACTGCATTTGTTGACATCTGTACAACAGAGTTACTGTATTAGTCACTGAAGCTAATTAGCCTATTATGTCTATAGGTATTTTCATCTTAAACAGAAGATAAAGTGCAAGTTTTGAGAAAGTTTATTAAAAGATCAGAGTAGCCATGAACAGACCATTCGGCTTCTCATCTTCTACAGCCCACAAAATATTTCTGAATATACAATTTATCCATCCCCCCATCCCCTCTCCTCCCTTTTCCCTCCCTTCCCTCTCCTCCCTTTTCCCTCCCTTCCCTCTCCAACCCCCCCCCCCCCATTCTTGCATGTTTTAATAATCATTAAAAGAAAATTACTCACAAAAACAAAAATTTACTGATGTTGAGGCTTTTATCTTCTTGTCATAACAAATTTGCATCATGGTGGAAGATGGAAGATAAGAGGATGACTTTAGATATTCTTGTTACCATGGTGACAGCAGGTTCTCATACTCAAAACAGTTCAATAACATTCTGAAAGTCTGGCGATTGTGAATGTGATATCAAAGATGACAGTTTATGATATCAAAGCTATCAGTGATATAGTTTTCAAGAAAAATGCATCCCGAATTTCACTCAGAAATATCAATTCAGAGATATATGATCTATTTTTTGTTGTTGGATGACTGCATGGTCCTGTGCCACAATTTACTTAATCCAAATCCTACATACAGGATGAAGTCCATAAAGCTCCTGTGACTGATTATTTAGAGGAGCAGAGAGGATGATGGAGAATGGGGAAGATGTTACCATGACAATACCATGTTTTATCACCTCTTTGGGTGCGTTCCAGGAGTATTAAACAACGATGGTATTTCCTTGGTTACTCTGCGGATGATGGCAGATCATTTTACAAAAGAGGAGAGTCACGTTACCATGGCAATAAGAAAACAAGTAGATGACTCCATCATAGATACATGATGCCTGCTGTGGCACACTGAGAACTTTGAAAGTACATGTGTAGCAAGGTATCTAAAGGAATATATCAATGTTACAAAATATAACATTTTATATATTTGATTAAAGCCACTTGTAACATTCCTGTGGATTCATATCAAAGTGTTGATGATATTGTAGTTTCAAAGATTATTGAAATGTGGCTGTGTATTCAATACATAGAGATGACTTCAAGCTAAATCATTCCAATCACATTCTTTCCCAATTAATGGAATGACTGTCAAATAAAATAAAATCAATTTATCCCAGCAAACTCCCAAACTAGACCTATCAGTATCATCAAAATAGACAAACGAATTATGCAAATGAAGCATGAATCTAAAAAAAGAAGGAAATCAATTTTGGAAGCTAGGAATCCTATCATTCAGCATCACCTCCACCGACCTATTGGAAACTACCACCATCACAGTGATCATGGACAGGCCTGGTGAGATGTTTTCATAGGAGAAAACATACCCTGGGTAGGTTAGAACAAAAGCATGTATGAAATTTGACACAATTGTTCAATAGGCAAGGCAAACACAATGGACCGGCTACATCAACACATGTTACGAGTCATGGACCTACAAGTGGAGGGCTTGCGTCATAACTGGAGCTAGAGCAAAGGACTGTTGAAGGCATTAAACTCTCAAAACGTCTTTCAGGGGTCTTTGTTCTTGTTTTCTTGGCCCGGTCCATCTCCTCACATCCATCCTTTCCCACTTCCTGTTCTGAAAATTACAAAGTACCAGCCTTCTAGCCAGCCAGCCAGCCAGCCAGCCGAGCTGCCTCCCTCGCTGACTGGCCTGGCCTGGCTCAGTCACGAGCCTCCCATGACCATGGATCGATGCAGAGTTTAAGAGGGGAGGAAGAGCAAACAATACCCTAAATCAACAAGTGATACAAAGACTGTGGGATAGAAATTCCAATGCATGTATCGGTGGTAATGCAGCCACGATCAGTGCTCTGATTAGATAGCATGAGGCTTTCTGGTTACAGGCAACATCAAAATCAGCTTATAATTGCATTATGTATCATTCTAAGTTGTCTTGAAGTTTTCCAATTATCCGTTATCCTTCAAAATGTTAAAACCCCACTTTGCACTATCAAACAACTCTGGTTTGAAAGCTGTATTTATCAATAATCCAATATGTCTACAAATACTTTTCTCATGTCCTCCACCATGAAAGAATACAATTTTAATATCTTTTTCTCATTCTAACATTCCCTATTCCCCTCATGTGAAACACCTTCCTTGACCCTTACCTCCTCTTTTGATCACTCTTCATCTCGATATGTCTATACTTATTGTTCTATAAACCAAACTGGCCCTAGTCCTCCAGTTTCCTCCTTACACTTACCCTATCCCCCCCTCCCCCTCTCTCTCTCTATTGAGCCTTATTCTCTTTTATTTGTTGACCATTTGTCATCCCTTCTCTCTCTCTCCCGTCATCAATTTATATTTCTGGCAACTAGTTCACCTATATATCACCGTCTTTTAATCGAACTCTTACTGGTCCTTAACTCTTCAAGTCTTCATTCTCACATCCTTTTTTTTTGTATTGCTTATAAGTTATACAACAATCCCTTCACTATCTTCCTCTCCCTATCAAACCCAATTTCTGCTCCTCTAATCTTCAATTTAATTTCTTACTACAGCTTCATCTCTTCCTTTCTCTCTCTCTCTCTCTCTCTCTCTCTCTCTCTCTCTCTCTCTCATTCCCTCCCGCTCTCTCGTGCACTGCAGCCTCTTCTCCTACATTATTCATCCTATTGTCTTTTTGTGTTCATTACGGTACACACATTTGTTTCATCTACTATTTATTTCTCTTTCTGTCACTCTATCAACCAAATTCCCTGTGATCCTCTATTCTTCATCCTCTTCTCTTTGAAGTCTGACATTACTTCTTCATCTCTCTCACTCTCTATTCCTCTATCAAGCCAACTATACATGTTCCTCTCCTCTTTATCATCTTTTCTTATTATCTCTTACAAATGCATCATCTCTCTCTCATTCTCTCTCCAGCCAACAGTCTGCTCTCCTCCTTGTCATCCGTGGAGCGTAATCTCTGGTCCCCGGCTGCCCGCATCCTGTCCCCCTATCCCAGCATCCTTTACTCATTATCTAGGGAGGAAGTGAGGTGAGTCTGACTCAGGATGATATGTCCCACCAGCAAGCACTGGGACACCAATAATCTTATCATTTTCTTTTTCTCTGTCTCTTCCTTCTCCATCAAGCAGTGCCAATCATCATCATCATCTTGATTCCTTGTTCATCATCCTGCTTTTTTAATGGTCTGAACTCAGTTTCTTAAAGTCATGTTTTAAAACACTTTGCAAACTTTGAAGCCTATATAATCTCTTCTACAAAGAATTTCTCAACTCATGAAGTTATAGCTTGGAATGCATTTCTCAAGACAATTTCTTTTCTTCATCTAAATTCAATGTACCCTCTATCTTTCTTTCTTTCTTTTGCTCCTTCTTTTTTTCCTTCCTTCTCTCTCTCTCTCTCTCTCTCTCTCTCAAATAAAAAGACAGGGGCAACTTTCAGCTTCATGAAGTCATCTGTTTAGTCCTGCTTTTACTCCCCAATTATTTTATTACTTTTAAGTAAAACATGTAGGCCAATGTGTTGCAGGAAAAATCTCTACTCAGCCCTACTGAAACAGAAAATATTCTACACCGGTATACAACTTCCATCTCCTGTTAATTAAAGGCCTGTGCAACATTATTGCCTTTATGAACCAGTAGTAGAGGATGAATGTATCTCAAGCTTTCATTGGGACTAAGTGGGCCTATGGTCCTATCATCCTAAAGTCTTGTAGAGGTTGATCAGAGACCATGCCAGGTCAAGCTTCCATTAGGACTAACAGGGCCTAGTCCTATCATCCTACAGCCTAGCAGAGGTTGATCAGAGACCAGGTCGGGTCAAGCCTTCTTCCTGGTTCGCAATCACAGCCAGGTCACTCATGAACAGATGATAACCAACTGTTAATTTCTCATTTACCCACAAATCCTCAACCCCATACGTACTCCATGGATGATGACTAATACCAGAACATCAGCCAAACTGTCTCCAATACACGTAGCCACAAGTCAGAACTGGCAGACATTAACGTAAAGAAGAACACTGAGTCAAGCTCTCTCTTATTCTCCTGAACGATAACTGGCACTGGAAGACTAATTTTGTTTTAAACTTTCAAGAAAATCTAACATGCGCATAAAGATTGTAAATGACACATGCTCTGTCAACAATCGCTCTTGCTAATATGTCCTACATCCATATTTTTAATCACTGGTTTAATGCCTTATCTTCCACCCTGGACCCACTATACCTTATAATAAAGCCAATCTATAAATTAAAAAAATCACTAACTACCCTAACCCTACACATTTAACAAATTAAACCTAGAGAATATGTTGAATCACCACATCTATCCTATGCTTCTCCATTTCCATCCAGCTCTTCATTCATTCATAGATATAGTATAGACCACTAAAGTACATTCAGCTTTAAGATAATATCACTGTTAATTCATACAATGTAGATGCCTAAGATAAGCCCCTTATTTCCTTTTTTATCCCTCTTTCAGCTATAGGCATACTTGGGTTCTCTTGTGGGGGGGGGGGGGGGGGGGTCAGTCACTAATGCACAACCAAAAGTGACATATTTTTAATTCTGTTACCGACATGAAACAACAAGAGATATGCACGATATGGTTTGAAACTAAATGTAGAATTATTAGTAATTGTTTTGTTTGTTTATTAGTTTATGTTGTTTTTTGTTTGGGGATGATTAAGCCAGGATAACCTGTTGCATAAAAACATAAAAGAGCAGCTTTTTCCAAATACGTCTCAGTTTCTTTTCAAAATATCTAAGAAATATGTTCTTTAGTTAATGTCTCAAAATATCCTAAGGATGTCAATATTGATAACCATGTGTTACTGCAGCATCATTTTATTGAGCCCTTTGTCTTTTAGATAAGCATTACACATAATTTCTTTAATTTTAATTAGGAGGAAGATGGCTGTAAAAGCCAAACAAAGGATGATCTTGTATCGCAAACATACTGGTAGGATTAGAAAAGTTGACTAAGAATAAAATCAGATATTGGGATTTGCGACTCGAGGATATTAGATGGATGGCCTGGCTTTGTGCAGATCCCTCCCTCCCTCATGCTGGTTCTATACTACAAGACAATGGATGCATGCAGGCAGGAAACTGATCAACACATCCCTCACACACACACACACACAGGCACAGACACAACATTCATAAATGAGTGAAAACTTAACACATAATGAAAGAAGGAAGTCCAATTAATGGGAAGTACATCCTTAGTAAAGTTTGATCTTGATGAGGAACTCAGCGAGAGGAGAAGTTAGGGGTATGCTGGTCAACGAAGAGAGGGGCTTACAGCCGGGCTGCCAGCATGTATCACATTGCACGCAGATGAGGGGCACCAAGAAAGGAAAATTCTTTTTTATCCTACTGCTTGCTTGCTTGCCTCGAAAAACATATAGACCTTGGTTATCTCAAACGGTTTTACCCCTGCCAACTCATCAGTTGAGCAACAAGTTTAAAATAGCATGAACTTAAGTGGAGCAGAGCTCTCTCCTTTCAAATTTGTGGCAGGGTCAGGCTCGCTAAAGGCTAAAGATCTGAAAAACTTTATCTTTCTATATTTCAAGAAATTGATTCAAGTTAATCTTTTTATGTCAATTCATAGTAGAATATACTTTGACACAGATTTAACAACTTATGATTCTATATGAAAATATTACTTTTATTCTCAATTCACTTCAAATTACAACCTAAGACAGGGGAAATGTGCTTCATGTAATTATTTCTCTCTCTTTTAAAAAAATGTTATATTGAATAATGAATATACATGTATTTAAATAATTCCATAGATCACAATAATGGATTGTTTGGTCTTTTGATCTGTTGTACAGTTAAGTGCATTGAACAGCTTTCTGTTTCTTCCCCATAAAATGTATGCAAGAATTAATGGATCATATAGGTTATATTCAAAATATTGATGAAGAGCATGAACAAGTGGATGAAAGTTCATCACTTTGGCTTGGAAAAAGTTGGAACATAAGGCTACACATCCCTAAAAGTATTAAAACAAGGTAATGTTTAATATAGAGAAAGTAATGTTCATTTTCAATAAGAATAATATAAATTCTAATTGTACAACAATTCAGGCAACACTGAATCATCCAATTCACCATAACTTGTGAAGAAATTCTATACAATTGTTATCATCTAGGTATCTGGAATTTAATTTGGCTTTTCACCACCTTTCTAGCTATTAAATTATTCAATACTTCAATTTGCATTTTCAATAGTTGAATAGTACTTTTAATTACTATCAAGATAATGCAGAAGAAATTAATATATTTGGATACTACAAATGTATGAGTAATTAAATCAAAAGTCAAGCAGGAGAAATGAGATGGAACATATCCTAATCCCCAATCAATATCAAACGTTTTTGTCATTTAATCATTATCACAAGTTTACACAACATCGTATATGATCGGTTCAATGATCCCATTTCAACATCAATGACAGAATCAAAGCATTGTTCTAATCTGACTAGAAACACATCAATCATCTCTGCCAGCCAGGCAGCCTCCCACTGTCCACATTTCATCCATGATTAATTATCACATCAATGAATAGTCATCATGCAAGCTGAATTAACAAGGAAACTGGATGGTTTGGAAAGTGTGAGCTCACATCTCACTTCAATGTAACCCCTTACAGAGGATGTCCGCCAGAGCTGCAATTTTCAATTTTCGGTTTCAGCTTGCAAGCATGATACGAGGGCAGGCGAGCTATACAACGTTTTATATCTACTGGTACATCTGTGCGCTAGCAGAGCCACTCCAAGCCGTTTGTTTGTTTCCCAACGCAGATCAAGGCCTTTTTAGAAGTATCATTTTGAATGCATGATGATACTGATAGCTGTACTGAAATGTTGTACAAATCATGTGAGTCCGTGTGAGCAATGTTGTATCATTATAAAGTGGGGGGGGGGGGGGATGTAGATTCTGCCTTAGTCTAGCCGTCATCTCCTGGCACTGCTGGCACAGAATCAAAGTAATTGTCAGTATCCACCCCCCCCCCCCCCCCCTCCTCCCCTCCCCCCACAGGAACATCCTCCTCCATCTGTTGAATTCTTGTCTTCTCTTGTTTCTTCTTTTATCATCCTCTCCCCATCTCCTTACCATATGTCTCATCACTGGACAGCATGCAAGTCTGGACTGAAACCCCTTGGGACAATATGTAACAGATCATATAATTAGTTTAAAGACACCTAAATATCATCACATTACACTAGTAATGCATCATAGGGATACATGTAGACCACTCACATTCATATATGTGATGGTGGTTATTTTACCTGACTGCTAATAGAAAGCATAAATGCTTGTAAATAAGCAACCAGACGGCCGATGGCTTGTGGTCCTCTCCGAGGGACCTGGTAATGAGGATTAATACCTTACCAAAGGGCACTAGCGCATCGACTTGGTTTCGAACCCGGGTCACCGGATTACGAGACCACTGCTCAACCGACTGAGCTATCATCAATCCACCGAGCTCAACTACAAAGTGATTTTGAACGATACGTAACGGGAAACTAAAAGTCATCTTTGCCTCGTCTACATCCAGTTCCTGGGAGTCATATGTTTTTGCATCACATGGTGGTGCAGTGCTGGTAACAATCTAGACTATGTACACTTCTCACCTAGCTAGCTAGCTATTAAGTATGTTTGTGAGAAAAACAATTCATCATTAATTTTCAACATCCCATCGATTAATGGTTCGCTTGTCAAACATGGAATCGGTTATTCCTCAGCTTCTTCATATACATGTTATGGGCCTATAATATCTTCCAATAAATGACCCTCCAAAAGGATGCCTCAAAAACCCTTTGACTCACACTCCAACATTGTCTGAGGCAGCCTACAACCATATGACTTCAACAATACAAAATCATCAACAACAAATAGTAGGGTATCTACAATCAATGTAGATTCATACACTAATTCATGATCTTCCATGATCTTTATCCATACATATAACAAAGCATATAATTAAACTATATAGGCCTATAAATTATTCACTCAACCATATAAGATTGACCACTTCAACCAATCCCATAAAAGCACTCACCATCTCTTAGTATCAACTCTAAACAACAACCAGGCCTATACTACTCGGGACTCATTCTAAAACTTGTCATCCGCAACATCACCATTATTTTACTCTATGAAACAGAGTGCAAGCTTGAAATACAAGACTAGTCCTCGACGCCTGCAAATACTTCAAAGAGCTGAAGAGTCTGCGTGAGCAGACTAAGTGAGACTTGGATGACTGTGACAAGGTGGTTCACTGGTTGTAATAGATTTATCATACTTAGTAGATGCAGTCATCTAAATATGCAGGGATAAAGTAATTGTGCAGGCATGATACCGATAGGAGGAAGTGGTAGGATGTGTATGAGGACAAAACGATCTTGGGTTGGTTGGAAACTCTCATGTATGTATTGTGTTGAACACGAGGCCTAATCATCGTCATACATCCAGCAAGGGCATTTTGCTTGGCAGGAATAGTGTAAATAGATTTCTATGGTATGATTAGCGCTGGATGATGATTGTACTTTACTCTTTAGAATCATCAACGTTTGAGAGTGTACAGCCAGAGTTTATACATATGGCATAGATGGCATTATACGCAGATCTACAACCCTCAATCATATGGTTTTCCCTGATTACAGGCAAATTGCAGTACATACTGGCAAAAATGAAAGATAAGTTGAAATGATTCAAATGTTTATACGAGTTTGATTATAAACAAGAGAAGTTATGAAGTTTCTAGAAGTTTTGTGTTCAGACGACACTCCATGGTCCTTCAGTGATATTTGCATAGACTGAAACCCGTTTGGACTCCCAATGACATAGATAGACTTTGAGTTTTGCATCATAAAATTAGCAAACCAAGAAATTCATAACATACCTGCATAAAAGGAACAATACTTACACAGTTACAGTATTGTATTTCACAATTTAAGTTCTCAATTAATTATAATATTTGTTATGCACCCACATCATCTCAACCAGAGCCGGCACACATGCATAAAACTTAAAGACCAACAAGTTGTGCTGTTCCCATCTCATTTTGCCTGGTATCACATTGGTATCCAGACCCGGCTTCCATTGATGCAGACTCGCAATCAATCTCTCTTCCGAACCTGACCTTGATAAAGTACCATGGTCTGACCTTCTTCCCCTATCCTATTATTCACTCAAACATCTCCATGGTGGAAGATGCCTTCAAGAAGGATTTACTAGCAGGAGAAGTTTGTGGTGGTTTGGACTTTTGAGAATGAGAATGAGAAGTTTCAATCTAATGAGATGGTCAATCCTTGAGGACATTATCAATCAAACTTGGACATTCCTTTATGGAATATGGAGAGCATGACGGAGGTCAAAATGATTAAGTTAAGAATCTTAAACTTTGTGATTTTCAGTTGACAAGCGTTGATTTTATTGCGTCAAGAGCATAATTAGCATGATGCCTGTGGCACTAATTAATGATGATGACAATTATGATGATGACGCTGGTGGTGGTGACGATGATGTTGTTGATGATGATAATGGTACAGAGGAGGAAAAGCAGAAGGATTTTTATCATGATTGATTATAATGATGATGAGGAGGAAGATATTTAATCATGATTATTGCTGATTATGATGATGAAAAGTAGGATTAAACTGACAACAATGATCATCATCACCATCATGATAATCAGGATCGTCATCAAAAGACAAAGACAAAAACCCAGTAAAACTGATGATTTTAAGGAGATGCTGAAGGCAATAATAGGAAAGACCATAGCGTAACATACCCATTTCCTAACAATATGTGGTTAGCAATACAAATACCACCATCCATACTTAAACAGAGGATGACAAACAAAATATCAATGATGATTAATAGAAGTGCAAAAACAAAGTATGCTACATTAGTACCGGTACAATGTATAGACCCACGCAATATGTGCAGAGGAAGTCAGCATTCTTTTACCATACAAATACCACTGACAAAATAACAGTCAAAAAATGAAAGGGCAATTTCACAAAAGTGAACAAATATCTAGATGGGTTTTTTCAAAAGTACATGATGGAGATCATGGATCGTTGATTTATTTGCGTGTGAAATTTCCATGAAACTTCTTTCTTTATTTTCTATTTGCATATGTCCATTCTCATTTCTTACCATTCTCATATTCTGTTCTCGAACATAATCTTATTTCATGTTCTCAATTCCTACTGCAAATTATACATTTGCACTTTCACTAATCAATATCATGTTTCAATTTCCTTTATTTCTACAATTTAGCTGTACAATTTTGGTAAATCTTTGCTTTCATATTTACATTCCTTCCTTTTTCATGTACGTTTCATATGCCTTCTCTTAAATTCATGATTTCTGTATTATATCCGACTTATATTGAACTTTTATTTTGTGAATAATTTGTGAATTTAGCCAAAATTATTTCATTGCAATGCATTTTCTTGTTCCTTTCCATTTGACTATCTATTTCCCCATCAAACTAAAATAGTATTTCCTTATATTCTAAGTATATTCTTGATTGTTTATTCCATTATTAATTGCTAAATTGATAAATCTTACTTCTTTTCTATTTTCATCTTGGGTCGTTTGATCTTTCTTGCGATGAACTGACCATGGCAACAATCTTCGCTTCTACTCTCATGTCTTTTCTTTCTCGTTCATTCTGTCAATTATGTGAGGACTTAATACTGATGTAATCTTCCTGTCTTTTCCATTCTCATCTTTTATATGCCCTTTGACTGTTCATTCCATCATTTGCGATGACTTCATCATCACTATACATGCCTTGTTTCTAAAATAATTTTGAAGGTCAAGGTGCTATATCTGGAAAAGAACAATTTTTCCCTCCTATAATCCCGACTAAAAAGTCAAGGGTAAAGTTCTACTTTGTGTAATGAATGGACAAACTTGACACGCGTATGTACCCCAACTCGGTATATGAGTATTGTTTGTAGAGCACTGCATTTTATAGAGACAATAACTTTATAAATGGGCCTCTATTTTCATTTGTCTTTCTGGCAAGTCATGGCATGAGAGCTTGCCAACATCTCAACTTAGCAATCGAGACACAAAATAACTTGGAAGCCTTGCATGAGCTTCGTCTTCTACACCCGATCTAAGGGAATTAAATCAGGCCAAAGCCAACAAGGTAAATCGTTTGAAGGAGTGCCTCTATGAGAAATTATACACAGTAATAACAAGTCATTTTCTCTTGCTTCCAAACAAGAAATAAAACAGGCCGACGCGCCTGTCTGATAGACTCCGCAAAAAAAACACTTGAGATGATATATTACTATCCAACAGAAGGAATCCTGATGGAAACATAATAAATGCAATCAGCTCCACGTATCTGTCCCAACTTTGCAGATAGCTATCCCATCCTGACTACATCTCTACATAATACTCTCTAACTCTTAGTATGAATGTTGTTCACTTCCTCGTTCTCAATTGGCATGCATGGTATCGCATTAACTTTGCTTTGAACTCTCTCACGCTCATATACACATAAATATCATGCCATTCACCATTTATGAAAGTCATAAGGCGATAGGCCAATATTATTTTCATGCAGATATCTTTTTGTTAAATATGAGACAGATGATCTTAACGGAATATAAACTAAGAAAGAAAACCTCATTTACAAATTTACTGATTGCACATAATCCTTTGATATTTTGTGTGATACTATCATATATTAGTTGATTCATCTCTGAATTCTGTCCTGGGCTAGAGGTTTCTGAGATCTGCTTTAGAAATGTTTAATACAATGCCACAGACACTCATGCACCAGAACAACAGTGACAGTCACTGTTATATTACAGATGAAGTTATAAATCTATATACACAGTCAACATATGTAAGGAACTGTGGTATATTGATATCATTTCTGTTCCGTCTACTTCCTTCCCCATCATTTTCCTTGAACACCAACCAACCATCATGACTGGTCAACAATCTTCCCATCTTACCGGATACATGCTCTCTTTTAAAGAGTGAACAATTCAACAATCACATCCATTTCATTACTCATAATTTCAATGTAGTGTATGCAAATTCCTGTGGTGGCAGGCAAGCAGGAATCCACCCACATTTTGATTTTTACTCAAGGAATTTAATGTGGAAATCGGGAAAGCAACTGATGAATTTATGAAGTCGAGTAATAAGGGTTGAGAAGTATCAAATTCTACATGGATATTAATTAAGTAATCTGGTTAAATTTCCAAATTTTCTTCCAGTCCATCAAATGGATCTTGATTTTTGTGAAAATTGGTTAATTTTGTTTTGGAGTTTGGGGGCAACATATAATCAATCATGTCTACCAATTCTAGTGATAAATAACAGATAAGGATTCATGATGTTCATAAAACAATGTTTGGATATTGACTTGGGAGCACTGGAATGATCCTCATTCTGTATTGTTGCATGGCTGTTTTTTTTATTTCACAAGTACACAGGTACCAAGAACGGCATGACGCAAGCAGGTAAAAACACCCCATCTCACCAAAATCCATATTTGCCAATTGCTGCAGTCCTATTGTATGCATGCTCAATGAAACCTAACCATACCATTTAGGCAGTCATCCGTGAGGTGATGTATTCAAGGTTTTGTATCCTCTCCCTCCCTCTTTTTCTCTCTCTCTCTCTTTCTCGTTCACCACCAAACACAATCTCTTTTCCAAGTAGATGTGAGATCATGGATTGCATGATTGTTAAAGCAATGAACTTGATTTACAGATCAACTGAGGCAGAACTCTTTCGTATTTGGGAGGAGAACATAATGCAACAGGGTGTAGGATGTTTGCCATTCTTCCGAGACCTTCGGTCTAGTGACAGCACAAAAGTGTTTTTCCAATTTCATAGCTGCTGCCTCATTCTGTGATTTTAAAGGTGTACGGCAAACTGTTGGCATTTTTACCACTAAATAAGAGCAAACAGTATCACATTTCAAAGGTGATGTAATGGATGACTTGACTCGAGTTATCAGCAACTTAACACAAACATTGAATAGTGATAAACAGCTTTCTTTCCTCAACTTATTTTCCAATATGGGACACAGAAATGATTACCGGTACATCAAATGGAATACATAGAGCATACTAGCATAAATAATAATAATAATGAATAATATACATGATGATAATAAACAAAGCAGAGACAATGGGGCGGGAAGGGGGGGGGGTAGGGGAAGACTGATGGAGAAAGATGTGCTGGTATAGAGACAGCGCAAATGCTGTAAAATGTGACTATCCTCATCCTTCTCCTCTGCCGAGATATATCACAGACTACCAACATAATTATCCACTTAGTGACCTCTCAATAAAATAAGCCCAAGAGCAAACTGAACTTTGGCTGATAAAACACCATCTTATAGCCTAATTATGATGGGTGGTATGATTGCACACAGACAGAGAATGGCTAGCTGCTAACCAGCAGAAATGGAAAGATGATGATCAAATGACACAATCTAATTTCCTGGATGATGATAATGTCCAGGATGATGTGTTCTTCATTCCAAGTTTTTAGTTGTCTCGTTTTCATTTCTGGAATGTCTATAAATTCACATAAAACTGTTCAAAGTTTGCATTTACTCTGCAAAAATCGGTCAAACTCCGGAATGTGAGAAAATTGATGATTTTTGGTTGCAGTATAAAATTATGAATGCAACTATTTTCTTACTGAGACATTTTCCCAGGACCCTATATCTTCCGAAAGACAATTAAAACAAATTAATGACTTAATTAATGCAAACAATTTTCATCATCAAAGGCAAATCTTTGTTCACTAATGAAATGATACAGGGATAGAATGACACTGAAATGGAATCCATCCATGGTAGATTAGAGGCCAGATGACATATATTTAGTCATCAAAACACAATGGACTCTTGAGCAACTTTGTCTCTCAACTGATAAAGAACAAACTCCTTCTAGTTCTTCTTCAACATGCATTTTTTTATTTAAATGAGACATTTAGAGTTTGTATTGTTCAAGAACTTTGGAAATACATGTTTGATGATTGATCTTTGAACATCAAGGGCAGAAACGGACCAAATGATAAGGACTGATGCTTTGTACCACGATAACTTAAAACTAGTCAAAGTCACATATCAATTCATATTGTCTCTTTCCTTCATAAAACTATAATACAACTAGAGACATGCTATAGAACTTTATATACTAATGGCACATCTCTAAACCTGACTCAAAACACCAAAACAATCTCAAGTTCACACATGATTAGTAATAAAATGGGTGAGAATGTTAGATGATCATACTTGAAAATGTTTCTTTGTTTAAATAACACCCCATTAACCCATCTCTTCCTGAAACAATCATGACCCCTGTGTTGTTACCATGGTAACCAAGGAAGTGATGGAAGCTTAAGGTCAATTGACTGTTCCTTGTTTTATTCTTTAAATATGGTCAGTAGGCATGCAAAAACACAGCAGAGTGCATTGAATTGTATTCCTAGTCGTTCTTTGATGATGAAGGAGTACATTTTTTTTCTTCTGACACCATATTTATATTTTTGAGGTAAAGAGAATGGAAAGGAGGTGAGGAGGGAGGAAAGGGGGAGGAGGGAGGGAGGAAAGGGGGAGGAGGGAGGAAAGAGGGAAGAGGGAGAGTCACGGGAAGGAGCAGACCTCTCTCTTTGGCTAATAATAGTGTCATTCGCAAGCCTGCATTCTTGTTTCATCATCTCTATGTACAAGCATCCAAATATCAGACAGGTCTTGTATGCTGATTGCAAAACATTCTATTCTGGTCATCGTTCCTGTGAAACATTCTCCAGACAAAATAATAGAGGCACCTCTTCAACCATGCATGTCCAGAGTCCTTTATATCTTTCAGTTTTTAGTACAATAAATATATGTTTTTGTGTTTGAGTAATAACTAGTATTATAACCCACATATATATGTAGCCCATATGTTCTTGGTTTCTCGAAGATCCCAGTATGGTTAATTACTTTTTTTAATTTATTGTAAAAAATCACAAACAATTTTAAAAAGATAAAACATTTAAGATTATACTATTATCTTATTCCAAATAAAATCCTAGTTTCCAGCCATTAGCCTACATCAACAAATTTCACTTCTTGAATAAATGAAAACACACAGATGTTGTTCAACCATTTGACAATACTCTACTTTCAGTCCCACCCTTAGTATAACGAATCACTAAAGAGGAAAAACGTAACTCCGAAGGATGTAAAGATTATCTTCTCCCGTTTTGAATTCCTTTTAATCTCATGAATAGATAGTTAGTATTGTTGCTGGAGCAGGTAGAATTCTTCATCTCCTTTCCTCCATTGTATCTACAAGTAACCTCCATTCTCTCTTTATGGTTATACAGATTGTCATGCTTCTCTGCTCTTTGATACCCTATTTGCATTCTCAAATCCTACCGTGGGTCAGCTTGCCATTATTTCTCTTTAAAAAACGAGAGGATAACTCCAACATTTATTTGGAAGTAATGCATCATTTGTGCGAGAGGAGGGGCTCTGACAGGCTGCTTGCGTTAGAGAGAAAGAGAGAGAGAGGGAGAGAGAGGGGGAGAGAGAGAAAACGAAAGAGAAAAGAAGTAGGGCTAAGTCAAAGCACACACCTCCTAAACCGATGACTGCGTACACACAGAGAGTAGGAGCAATCTTCTTTGGTGGGGTCTGGCCTTATTCATCCACTCATCCATCCCATCTCTAAATGCTTAACTACTAACTCCACCGGTTCCTATTCTTCCTCTTCTTTGCTTAACCCATACAACCCCACCAACAAGTGCGCATCCATTGCTTACTCATGCCTGGACCAGGACTGCGGGTAATGAGAGGATTAACGTAGGTGAGATTGTTGGCTTGGTACTGAGGCAGCTAGGAGCTAGCACACAGAATACAGCCTCGGTTCCACACAATAGGCCTCACTTGACGACAAATCAATAGTGCGATGCGGGCATGGTTGAACAGCATTTGCATGATACACAGACAGGCCTCTCCTCAAACTTTGTCAATCTAGTCTACACCAAGGCTACCTCTTTTTTTACATTCTCTATCTGTCTGTCTATCTCCCTCTTTCTCTCTCTCTCTCTGCCAAAAGAGAATATTTCTTGATCATGTTACATGTAGGTGTAGCTATTATACAATTTTTGCCCAATTGACACTGATGAATCCTTTAATTGAAGAAATTTAAATTGATAGCATAAAAATTAGTTCTAATTTTTTCAGAAGATACTGTTTAAATGCTTCTTTGATTTTCTGTTTTCTTTAAGACCAACTTGCCATTTAGGTTGGATTTCCCTTTTCCAGGCCAGCGATATCACACTGGAAATAATTTCTTATGCAAATCAAATTTATGATTTTATGTCAGATTCCATAGCTTTGGGCATATCAAGTGGTAACATAGCCCTATTCACTTCATCTGAAAACAAAAAATGTATTCAATAAAAAAGGAAACTTGAACTAGGATGATAGAGGAAAAGTTCTAGAAAAAAATAGGAGTGGCCATCCGTATAGATGATGGTATGTAGAGTTCTAGCACGGACCTACTCAAGTTCTAGACTTAGTCCAAGTTTCCAAATAGCATACCTCTTGACTTGACTTGAGGAGCACTGAGCTAACAACAATTACCTTACACCAAACAACAAACTCTTCCATATCTTTTTACTTCTAGCAAGCAAGAGGTCAAGGTTTATCCAAACCTCACATCGGAAAACAAGGTAGACAATAGAATGGATCACAATCACTATTGAAAAACAATTAAATCGTTGAGGAGCTTACCTCTAACTAAATACTTGTGGATGAAGGACAATTTGGGGAGACAGAGAGGAAGAGTGTTGGAGTGATGAGGGGAAGAGAAGAGACGGTTCAGAAGTAGAAAAGGAAGTGATGGGAAACTCTGATAAGAGAATAGAGACAGTTTAGAGTTCCATCTACAAGGTTAAAAGGTTTGTCTTTATGTTCAATAACATTTGTCCTTCTTTATGGCTTATGTACATGATAACCAATTTGGAGAACATTGAATCTAGAAAGCTGCAAAACTTACAATGTAAAACTTTTTACTGTGGAATTTACAGAAAGAATTTCAGTGGAAAAAATACTTTTACTCTGGAACTTTACTTCAGTACTTGAAAATATGACAAATTATCTTTCACTTATGCTTTAAAAATGATGTCAAATAATAAAAATCAAATGGAATACTGACACATCATAATTAAACTTGAACTTGAACTTGAACCTCGGATCTGCATATTAGCATCGTATATGTAGACACAGTCCGGCTCGGTCATGTTACACTTACAACCCAAATATCATGAAACACAGAATCCACGACGCAGAATTCAATAGTCTTTTATCTAGGTGTGAATATCATTAAACAAGTGCCGTGGTCGCGAACTCCGTTTTCAATAGATCCGCGCACCGTGAGAGGGGTCGATGGGAAAATAAGTAGAGAAGAAATTAAACAAGGGAAACGCTCTCGGCGGTCTCGCCTGCATAACGCAATTCAATATGATAAACCAGAACGTCAATGACGTACATTGTAGTGCTCATCCGCATCTCGCAACAACAAATATCGTGGTACACTTTTGAACTGGTCAAAAAATAAAAATGTGATGCCCTGGAAGGGACATAATTTCATTTCATTTGCATAAAGTACCATAAATAATCAATGGAGCAAAATCTCAAAATTCTGTGTAGAAGTTTAGTGTTCCAAATTTAGCTCTACCAGATAAGGCAAACCAAATCAAAATCGGTCAAGAAATGAGGGAGAAGAAGCAATTTTTGTTATATTTGGAATAAATTTGCATAAATTACCATAATTAATTAATGGAGAACAATTTCAAAATTCTGTGTAGACCTTTAGTGTACCAAAGTTAGCTCTACGATATAAAGCAAACCAAATCAAAATCGGTCGAAATATGAAGGAGAAGAAGCATTTTTTGTGATTTTTAAATTATTTTTGGAATAAATTTGCATTATTATCATAATTAATCAATGGGAGTAAAATCTCAAAATTCTGTGTAGAAGTTTAGTGTTCCAAATTTAGCTCTACCAGATAAGGCAAACCAAATCAAAATCGGTCAAGAAATGAGGGAGAAGTAGCAATTTTTGTTATTTTTGGAAAAAATTTGCATAAATTACCATTATTAATTAATGGAGAACAATTTCAAAATTCGGTGTAGAAGTTTAGTGTACCAAAGTTAGCTCTACCAGATAAAGCAAACCAAATCAAAATCGGTCGAGAAATGAAGGAGAAGAAGCATTTTTTGTGATTTCAAATAAATTTGCATAAATTAGCATAGATAATGAATTTCACGATTCTGTGTACAAGTTTTAAATCCCCCTCCTAGCCCTATCATATGAAACAATCAGAATCAAAATCGGTTGAAAAATAAGGAAGCATTTTGAAAATCTTGATGATGATGCCACAACATAGTCCAAGTCTGTTGACCTGAAATGACCTTTGACCTTGACTTTGTGATCTGAAATTCTACTCACATGATTGGGGATACTTGATTACCCTATAGTCCAAGTTTCATTGACTCAGAACTTATACTTTAAAAATTATATCAAAAATTCAAAAACTTAACCTTAGGTTAAGTTTTCGATGATGATGCTACAACATAGTCCAAGTCTGTTGACCTGAAATGACCTTTGACCTTGACTTTGTGATCTGAAATTCTACTCACATGATTGGGGATACTTGATTACCCTATAATCCAAGTTTCATTGACTAAGAACCTGTACTTTAAAAATTATATCAAAAATTCAAAAACTTAACCTTAGGTTAAGTTTTTGATGTTGACGCCGTCGCCGTCGCCGTCGCCGTCGCCGCCGCCGCCGTCGCCGCCGCCGTCACCGGAAAAGCGGCGCCTATGTCTCGCTTTTTGCTACGCAGGCGAGACAAAAATGAACGATGCGAAAATGGGCGTTGTCCGATCGCTCAAGTGTCGCACCGAGAGGACTAGAAGAACGGAACCGTACCCGCGCACACGCGGTATCAATGCAAGTCTCTCAAATAAGCCAGCATACAATGGACTACACAAGTAAACAGTCCAGTTTATGCGGGCAGGTATCCATCATCTGGCCGATGCAAGATGCTGATGAAAAATTACTTCCTCATATCTCCTTTTACAATAAAATGGTTAGCCGTGATGGACAATTTGCCAGAACAAACGTCTTCATTCCATAACCACATGGCGGGGTCCGAGTAGAAAAGTGGAACTAACTGGAAGGAGCAATCAATTCTACGTACGTAATTTTTCTCCGGGAGTTTTCCCACTAAACCTATAAATAATCTGAAGGGCTTTCAATTTGACTTCTTATAACTTAAAAGCGATTTGCAAAGGTTTTAAACACAGTCACTTTGAAAACAGTATTTAAAACGCAATTTACGGTACGTCGAAGCATCATCATTGTAAGATGAAAATAGGAATCATTTTAATATTTTGTTTTTCCATATGTAATGAGAGAACTCAGGGGTCATTATTTTGTATCGAGATATCCTTGGCTTTTTGTCTATAACAGGGACCACTTTACGGACAATTTACATTCTTAAAAACATCATCATCACATATGATATAGACCCGGTTTGTTTCAGAGTCCTAATAATGAATTCACAAAACGCGTAAATCGTCGCAACACGCAGTCTAATTTACACTTCCCCAATTCAAACTTCCTCCTTCCTTTCAAAAAGACTTCTCCCTGCCTCTATACACAATTACCAGCATATAAATTGTAGGCCTACATAACGTTTTCAATAGATACGGGCTGACGGTACAATAGGGTGTAAAGATTAGGATGGCCTATACTTATAGGCCTACAATAAGTTGTCTTCCCTACAAAACAATGTAGAAAGAACCGTGGAGTTTTGTCAGACGATGATGGAAATTGAACATCTTCGATATTCAGACAAGACGGAAAGCGGTGGTTATAACATTTAGAACTCGTCAAGTCGATACCATAATTCAACAAATTGGGCATCAGGAAAAAAACAACACATATTTATCATCTCTCAGTGTTTGATCAGATATCATCACTCACAGATTACATGCATACTTGTACCCACAAATAACAATAATGGCCCCGAATTACAAACTCACTCCCACGAATTTTGTCACAGTTGCTTGCGTTCCAATGCACAATCTCTAAAAAAAATAAAAAGAACTTCGGGAGGGAAAAAAACTTGGGATGCGCCTCGTTGCAAGCTTCCAAACAATCTCTCACACAAAATAACATCATACGGAGAACCAACTATCACATTCAACATCATCCTCAGAATCAACATCTGAACAATCATCATTAGAACTTTAAAGAGAAGTTAGTGAGTCGAAAGAGTAAAAGTAGATGGAGGAACTCAAAACTTACCATCGGAGAGTCGGGCAGGAGCGCGTTGCTTGCGCCTTGACATGATGCGAGAATAGTTTCACAGCAGCATTGCAGATAGAGGATGCGGTTTTTGCTCACAGCGATAGTCTAGCTGGCATACACACACACAATGAACATTACACACACACACCCTATACATTACAAACACAACCTCCGCCTCCTAATAACACGTCGTACACAGTACACACACACATTGTCACTCATGAATAATTCATCAAGCTGATGTCTCGCTCCTCTTCTCGATCTCCTACATGTGGTTTGTGCGGAGCCAGCCAGCACACACGATAAAAGGAGGATACGAGTTTTTATCTTGTACTTCGCTCCGGTGGCGCGCGGGCTTTTTTTTTCTGTAGAAGTTTGTGCACTCTTTACTTTGAATAGTGTTTGGCGACTAGAAAATAAAAACTAAATAAGGACTGCTGAGGATTATCATGTGATGCCGCGGAGAGAACTTTACTCTTGTTGTCATGCGGATTGGAAGTTGAACTCAGAATGGGTAGTGAAGCGCGAGCTATCGATGTGCAAATATGCAAGGGTTATGTCTACTCAGTAACTAATACGGCTCACTGAGATATTCTTATGGCTATATTGTATCGTCATCTAGATTCTGCATAGACTTCTACTCTTTGCACACAACTTTATTGCCATCCGATGGTACTGTAATGTACATCACTAGACGATGTGAATGAATGCCACAGCGAGAAAACTCAAATACTTTGCAGAAATTGCTATAGTAGGCCTACTGGTATAACAAGATGATGCAAGTTCACGAAAAGGCCGGGTTACCATGGTGACCGGGACGACTTCTGACCCATCTCGTTCCCTCCTCCTCCACTTTCCCATTCCAAGATGAGATGCCAACATTTGCTCCACATATAGATACAGTGGAAAATACCGAATGCAGACGGTTTATGCAATAATGATGTTCTAGCAAAAAAATGCTGGAACTTAAATTCATGCTCAAACTTTATAATTTACCATATTTTTGTTAATACCATCGTTTACTATTCACTCTCTAGAACACAATGATAGGAACATATTTTGCCTTATGGTATTTCCCACCACTTGTCTCAAGCCCGAGTTCATCACATTTGTCTAAATGATGATGGTATATATTGCAAGTGTAGCATTGCGGATCTCGATCTATAAGTATTCGATTGCTTTTGTGTTGTTATCCATATTCCCTAGCCAGCAGGTTTTCACTGATACGTAACAGGGAACATAGTTGAGCTTATTATCTACATGATCAGGCTTAGACATGATTGTATACAAATGGATTATTTCATGAGCCAATGGTTGACTGCGTCAAAACGCTTTAAACAAATTTTACTTTAAAAGATGAGACGTTGAAATGGTAGAAAAGACTATTTCATTCGTCTTGATAATGAGATAACGTGGTAGGCTACCAATGATTGGTTTTAACCAGATTTGCAACCAACAATTGGAATTTAAGCTCCATAATGTTTGCAGCTTGTTCTTATATTTTAAACTAGCTGAAAATGTACTTTGATTCCTGTAAAGCCCTTACCTACTCAATTTTTCAAGACCGCAATTATTATTATGATATGCAAACAGCTGATTGATATATAGATCTCAAAATATTCCACCATCTCCAATCTTGATAGAGATGCAGTGCAGATTGTGGTGGTGTGTGTTATAGGAGGGTGTGTCGGAAAGAAAATCATCCTGCGCATGCGTTTTATCTTTCTTTTGCTGGTATATTGGAACAGATGTTGAGAGGAAAGAGACTGTTGGTATCACCGGTGAGCTTGGTTCCCAGAATACTCCTCCTATTGGAAGATGGTGTATAATTATTATGTGTGCTTCAGACAGATGATGAAAAAATGTGTGAATATTTGATGGCTGTATATTAATGTAAGGAAAACTAAAGAGAGAGAGAGGGGGAGGGGGAGGAGGGTACTGATGGTTTGTGTTACAGTATTCATTTTTCTCGTGCAAATACGGTTTAAATATCAGCTAAACTTACCATCAACCTTACTTATCGTGAAGTAAATGGTCCATGGTCATTTCAGTGACAAAAATACCATATGTGCTCATAACTATGATTCCTAAGGGTATACAATATTATATAGGTGAACATGGTTATACCCAGAAATTAAACAAATGCACATTTTAAGATTCTGATAGCATCTGAACGCGTCCCGCCCACCTGACCCTCCGCCCCCCCCCCCCCCCACCCCCACACTTCCTTTCACACATCATTTTAGGCCTATTCCTATTTCTCACACCTATGTCTAACCTCTCTCTTTCTCTCTCTCTCTCTCTCGCTCTCTCTCTCTCTCACACACTCTCCCCCATCTCCCCCCCCCCTCTCTCTCTCTCTCTCTCTCCCTCTTTCCCTTTCCCTCCCTCTCTCTCTCCCTCACTATATAATTATCTATCGATTTATCTATCTCTCCATCTAATTCACTTTTACCCTCTGTCTCTCCCTGAATAAATATATAAACGAGATGCGGGCAGGCTTTTCATGTTCTGATGTAAAACCCGATGGAAAATATGAATAAATACTATATGATTTTTCTCTAGCACCGACTGAAAATGAGCAGGACCTACGAGATGATAATACCAGCAAACATATTTTCTATTTAAATGGAATACAAATACGCGTTAAAATATACTAAATGGCTACATGAAAGGAAAACATAAATTATGATATTGGAAAGTCTAAGAACAGAATCGGATTGTTTAATTAGGTTTATTCGGAAATAATAAAAATCGCAGCTACACTCTGACGCATCTTGAGATTTAAATCATATGTAAAATAGATTATTGTAATAGTAGATTTAATAAAGCTAGGAGAATATAAAATGATTATCATTATCATTTTGAGCAGATTATTAACAGTTTATAAGTATAGTTCTTATATCTTTACTTATACCATTGAAGAACGAAAGTGATCCGAATATTTTGGCACTTTGAATGCACGAATTCGTAATCAATAAATTTGTTATAATCATCTTAGTTTCTGTCTCGCCTTAATTCCATGAACATAATACGAGCTCTTCTCATCTTTGGCCACTGTATTGTGATTATTGCCTGGGCTAAATTGATTGCAAATTTGGTATCGTAACTTGGGCTTGATTTAAATAGGCATATTCCTTTGAAATTGATTTTCTTTAGTTGTTATCGGGGATGAGTTTCATTTCAATTTATCATCACGTACAGAGAAAGTCACATTCCTATTCTCATCACCTTGTTCTGCCTCTCATACACAAATATTCATGTTTCATCAAATTATTTTGTGACCTATTTCACATACCTGCATGTCTTGGACCTCTTCCCCCGTTTTATTCGCTCTCTCCCTTCCTTCTCCCTCTCTCTCTCTCTCTCTCTCTCTCTGTTTCTCTGTCTCTCCCTCTCTGTCTATATATCTTTCTCGTCACCTATCTCTAACTCTCATACACAAAATATTCATGTTTCATCTAATTATTTTGTGACCTATTTCACATACCTGCATGTCCTTTTCCTCTTTCCCCCTTTCTATTCTCTCTTTTCTCCCTCCCCACCCCCACCCCTCTCTCTCTCTCTCTCTCTCTCCCTCTCTGTCTCTGTATCTATCTCTTTCTCCCTCACCCTCTTCTTTCTCCCCCCCCCCCCCCTTCTCTCTCTCTCTCTCTCATTCCATGAACCCTCAACACATCGTGGCGTCGCATCACCTGTTGCCACTCCGCTTCCTGCTGTTGCCGTTGCCATGCCAACGATGACTTGCTCCATTCCTCGTTTCCAAGCCCTTGTGTGTGCTCGAGAAAAAAGAAGAAAAAAAGTAGCAGATCAGTACTGTTCTATTAACCAACTCCGACAGAAAATACCGGCCTGGTTTACGATGATCGCTCAATGACCCACGAATACAATAGCCGCACCCCGACCATTGTGTTCTTGCCGATAAAACCTGGTATTTAAAAATGTCTCCTCCACACCTGACTAACCACCGACCAAAGACATGAGCACTGCTGGCTTGATGCAGACGGGATGTACAATGGCATTCTCCTCGACAAGAGAGGAGGGGCGGCGGAAAGGGCTAGTTATCTTCGAAGAGTATTATGAAGGGGTTAATTAAGAACGCTAAGATCATTAGTTGCCTCCGATGGTTAACACACAGCTGAAGACAGACTGTGTGTGAATTGTGGTTGAAGATCAGAGGAAAGACAGGAAGACAGTTAATGATGGATGATAGTCGTAGAAATAGGGAGGAGTTAGCTGATATTAAAGAGAGAGAGGCTTACCATGAGGGACTTGTCCAGGAGAGGTGGATAGGAGCCAGTGGCCTATCCAGTATAGACTAAATTCGGCGTACACCCCTTCCCCGTTCGAAGCAGTTTTTCATTTCCATTTTTACCTTAAGATTTGTTTTAATTTTTTTTTTGAGGCCGCCATCCTTGTCAAGCATCGCTTATGATTGCGGTCTCCTGCACTTTTCTAACAGATAGTTCGGATAATACTTAACATTTATGATAATATGTTATGGAACTATATGGAAGTTTCGTTATTTGTACAATTATTGTTTGTATAATGTTGTATTATACCTTACATTTATATGTTCTTTGTTATTCAGATATATTATATTGGGGAAAATGCAGAAATCAAATTAAATCAAAATAATACGTTCCTAGAAAGGACGTGGTGTTTGAGATAATATTAATGACCCTACATAATTATACAAACCATTTTAATGATGCAATTTGCAAATTAGTGTTAAGACAGGGATGAGAGGGCGTGGGCGCATCCAGAATTGTCAGATAGGGTAGGTATGAAAGAAAACAAAAATGTTGCAAAAGGCCATTATCCTGGGGAAGATGAGGAAGCTTCACGAGCGCATCCAGCATCCCTTTCTCCAATTTTATTTTTGCCCCCGGAATATGATTTTTTTTTTCCTTCTTCTTCGAAATCATGTACGCCCTTTTTTGTTCAAAGCGATAATTAAATGCCCCTTTTAATCTTCTTCAATGGGCTATACCGTTCACCGCCCCCCCCCCCTCCATCTAAGTGTAGAGAATGGGTGAACATCAGGAGGAGGCAAATTTAATGTGTTATATTTTGTGTAATAAACATAGGTCTATATAATTACCACTAAGCGTATATTAGAGAAATATAAATAAGAGACATCTCGCGGAAGAAGAAAACAAAATCGGTCGTTAAAAATACAAAAGAATTAAATTAAATAGAATCTGAACTATGATCCTTCATGATATTTTTAAACAATAAGGCCCATGCATGTTGACCCTGCTTCTCTGTTTGGTCCGATGTTTCCAAACATACAAGCACCTATAGTCATAAACCTAACCCTAAAAAACATGCTAAAGGGACTACAAACTTTTAAAAAATGGCAAAAATATAACATGATGCAAACCCTATATAATAAATAAGGCATAATGGCCAATTCTATGTTACCAAAGTGTTTAATCCTATACCTCCTTTATATAACCATATGTACCTCAGAGATGCTCACCGACTCACCGAAGCATCACTCTAGAAATTGTCAAATAATCGTCTCGAATAAACAATCACGAAACGTGACATATAGTTGTAATACCTCTCATATTGGGTTTGTTTCGAACTTTTGTAAGATTGAAAAATTGAATTGAAATTGAACTGTTTATGGAGTATATAAACATTTTAATGGATTTTATTAATTACATTTCTTTCCTGGGGTATGGAGTGGCAAATGTAGATTAATGCCTTGACGAGGAGTCAGGCCCAATGTTGATTGAGATGATGCCTTCTCTTTTCACACTTTATTGTTTTAGTTAAAGGAAGAAGGGATTTATCCGTAGGATATCAAAAGCATGATCGTAATACCATATCATTATCTTTGAGATGCACTGACCTTTAAAAAAAAAGAATACAGAAACGAAAGGTTAGAGAGTTTGGAACCAGTCGAGAAGGCATCGAATAACAAGCTAATTGGTAGATGGTCTGGTAGGATGCGATAGCAATCAACTCTCCTCCACGTGTTGGACCCGAAACAAAGGAAGTTGAGCCGAGAGGAGGATAACCGTGGTGGAAAAGAGCAACCGGAAATCACGCACCTACCAGTCTTGTTTATGGATATCACAAACTTCCTGCATCCATCAAAGAATGAAACTCATTCAGCCGGATTGCTGTAGATATAGAAGGAAATAAACGCTCCTCCATTGTATATCAGTATTGTCTCAAAGTTCTTACTGTATCTGAATCATTTGTTTTGTCTCAAAGTTCTTACTGTATCTGAATCATTTGTTTTGTCTCAAAGTTCTTACTGTATCTGGATCTTTTTTAATTATTTTAACGCAAGCAATTAATTGTTTCTTAAAGTTTTTATTAATGATTAAATGCATGTTTGTAATCGCAAAGATAGCGATTCTTATCGTCGTGCAATCTATACACCCTCAAAATCAAACGTTATTCGTAAACTTTTTGTTACCAGAATCTTAGTTGAATAACAGACTGAAGTGATTAGTTATAGATTGAATAGGTTATAGTTGAGTCAAGCACATTATTTCGACAGGTAGATTATAGCAAATTCCTATTTGTTAATGTTTCCTAAAATAGTTCAAACTGTGACCTATGTTCTTTTAATGAGTAATTGATTGTGATAGCATGCAAATGAGTATATAGTAAGCAGCTATTTCAACAACTTTTTACCGTAACGGTATTTGGATCCATACATTTGCACCTAGATTTTGCTTTATACCATAAAGCCATGGAGATAGTTACAAACTGTGGTACTGGTGGAACGACGTAAATATTTTAGCTCCCACTCGCCACCTCATGATTAAGATCCGTTACATTGACCTTTCCAACTACCATTGTTTTATCATCTCCGTTTATAACCTATTCTTACTCCCTTTTTGCGAGGAACACGGATGCGGCGATGCCAACTTTAAAGCTGTTTCAAATTTCAATTCCAATATTTTCTTCTCTAAATGATGTGTCGTAATCTTCTTACTTTGTGTATATTCATGTTTATTTCATTTTTAGGAACATAGAAGAGTATAAAAAAATAACAGAGAATACAAATAAGTACAATAATCAATACGATAACAAAAGAAATCGAGTTTCTGCACAAGGCTCTCCGAATTTATAGTTGATGATACACTTCATAAATGTACATAATTACATAAGAACTCTGATGAGTGCGGGACGAAAATCCCCAGTGTGTCTGTATTCAAAGCTACATATCCTTCATTACTTTGTTCATATTTGTCTTTCTTCTCCTGCATCTACAGATAGTTTTTTTTATATTCTTTGTATCAGCTTATATTCATTTTTTCTCTTTGATTTCATCCTTATGAACTTCGTCTTGATTTTCCTCTGCTTCCCCCTTGTAGAAACATGCAGGACTAGAGTTTCAATGCTTTTTGTTTTACTTTGATATTATTTTGATTATTGATTTGCATCCAGAACATGACCCACAACCAGGCAATGAAATACTGTTTCAAAATTATGATCTTGATCATTATCATTGTCATATTCAACATAATCGTATAAAGTTCATCATCATCATCATCATCATCATTATCATCATCACCACCACCACCACCACCACCATCATCATCATCATCATCATTACCACCATCATCATCATCATCGTCATATTCACCATCTTCATCATCATCATCATCATCATCACCACCACCACCACCACCATCAAAGAGGATACAAAACTCTGGATACATGCTATTTTTTGTTCTTCAATCACGTTCGTGGTTCTCGTCCTCTGGTAAATTAGCCGAACAATAATATAACAATTTCATTTCTTTATTTAAAGCCTGTCTACACTAGTTTGGCCAGGAGGGATTAGACCTCCCTGCATGGTCACTCAGAGGTGGTTATCTCATCAAATCAGCTCTCAATAACATAAGAAATAGGGGACCATGGGGGACCAACGGGTGCCGCTTAGGGATTGTCTGCTATATAGAGGGCGCAAGTAGCTAGAAGTAGTGCAGTCCCGCTTAATGAAAAACAAATTAGAATGAACTACTTTCATGATTTCGTCGTGACAATTTAATAACAAGGGCAATCCAACTACTTAGTATTGTTCTCCTGCCACTCGTGTAATTGGTGAAAGGTATACATAAACCAAATTTGATACTACCCCCCCCCCCCCCCTCGCATTTATTCGACCTGATCCATCCTTGGCCTGTTTAGTCCTACAGGGTCGCAACGCTCCAATAATTAAAAGAGAGAACAAAAAAGACACGGGAAGACAATGAGAGAGCATATTTTTAAAGCCATAAAAAGATAGAGAAAGAGAATAAAGAAAAAAAGAAAAAAAGGAAAGAAAAAGGGGGAAAAGAGAAAAGGAAAGAGAAGTAAATCACTCAATGAAAGACAAAGAGAGAAAATCAAATCAATAAAGCAGAAATGAAATAACGAATATTATAATGTATCTATTACCGAAATAGATAAACGATTATTTTCATAATAAATATTAAAAAGATAATACTTATAATAATAATAATAACAATGATTAAAACAATAGTAATGATAATACAAATAATGATAATAATAATAATAATAACAATAATAATAATAATAATGATGATGATAACAATAGAAATAACAAAAATAATAATAACAATAATACTGATAACAATAATAATGATAACAACAAATTACTAATTACATATAGATAGATAAGTTAATTAATAAATAACAAATCCTCATCGATAATTAATGACAATTATTACTAGTTAATCATTTTTTTTGTCCCTATATATAAAGTGTGATATTATAGGCCATACAAGGTGTTAATTTTTATCAGAGAGCGCTGCTCGATCAATATCATTAACTTAATTAGTCAAGAAACCAACGATTTTTTAGACTGAGAGGCTTGAGAGCTCCGAAAAGTTGAATGGGGTTTGATAGAAGAGAAATTGTCCGTGGTAATGATAATTATTCTGACCATATACTTTCAGCCTATCAGCGAGGGAGGATTCAGGAGACGTAAATATAAATGTGCAGAGAGAACAAAGAGGGCGCCTACGACTTTGCTATAGAAACGACTCTGACTGCACCGTTCATATTTGGCCAATGTCGAAAGATATTGTAATGGTCATTGGCGTATCAGTTTCAGTTCAAATTAATTATAACGGTTTGTTCGGCCCTACCACCCCTACTGGTATTAAATGGTTGTTGTACCTGATTGCGTTTGCGCGCCCAAATACTCACAATTTTAATGCAGCATCAGTACGTTGGTAGGCCTATTATTTTCCATTTTCAAAATTATTTCAAAATGTGTTGGTTATTTCCCCCATACCAAGATAAACTACAAAACCAGTTTTGAATAGTCACAGTAGACCAACTACATGTATTACCATTCAGTACAAGGGTACCTAGCAAGATATAACAGTATGGAATTGTTACAGCTACACTTTTTCTAACTGAATTGAATATTTTGTCTTTTTCTCTATTCATTGGTGCTACGTAAGTGTTTCCTGTGTAGGTCGTGACATAATCATGATAATCCTTTTGAATTGTCTTTTTATTTTGAAGAACATTCGGGAAAACATTTTCACACTTTCATCATGCCATGAAAAACAATATATTGTGACTTTCATTTAAAAAATAACCATAACAGTGGAGATGTCCAGCCTTGCAGAGAAATAGGCTTACACTTGAACATAAAAGATTGACACAAATTAACACCGGGCAGTTATCGTCTAATCTTTTTTTTTTAAATACCTCTTCAATTCTAAAAGCGACTTTCCGAAAATTTCACAGATATAGGACATACATGAAATATTTATAATTCCTGCAAAGTTCTACAGAATTGATGCTAGCTGCAAAAGGGACATAGTATCTTTAAAGTACGAGTAAATGGTTTAACGCCCTTCTGACTCCAAACAGATTTGTTAAACTTCAGGGGTGTGGCTGGGGTGCTCACTTATTGGGCGTGGTCCATATACAGTGCCTTCTTCCTTATTATTCGCCTTGCAAAGTTTTTCATTATTCCAGTTTGTTTTCTCGGGTTGAATTTCTAAAAGTGTTTTCTATTCTCCATCTGCAATACATTAATTATTTCCATATCTATTCTTCTTTGAAAAAAATGAAGCATGAAATTCGCAGTGGGCGGCTCTTTTTTTTTTTTTAGCGATCGAGCGATGAGATCATCGAGGGCGAGTAGAGTTCAAAGGTTAACCGGCACCGTGTACACTTTTCTAGAACGGGAGTTACTCAGAAAGACTGTAACCAAGCAGAATGGCGGTTTATGAAACTCTCCTATTGTAAGTTATTATGTATTCTTATTGAACTGATTATTTTAGATATCGTATTTAATGATAATCAACTATTAGGTGAACATTTGAATGTTTTAATACTAATTTGTTGAAGCCTTTTGTCAGTGTAGTCCCACGATATAAAATCGGTGTATGCTACCTTAATCATGTTAATGCATTCTTCATAGGAGCATTAGCTTTTTTTTTATCAGGGATACTTTGATGTAGCAAGAAATGTTGAGACACCCTCTATTGATTCTCAACATTTTCAAACTCCACTGTTCAAAGCTCACCAATTCATTAAAAACGGCACTTTAGTGATAATTGATGACACCTAAATAGCAGTAAAATACAATCAATTCAACTCACCAATATTTGAAAAAAATATTATCTATCAATCCTGGCGAATCGTTTCCTGCATATCTACAAAACAAAAGGACCAAATTTGTGTACATCAAGCTTATACAGAGATTCAGCATGTGTGGCGACTAAAAAATGCACACAATGGATGTATCTAGATTTGACTGAGATTTATGGTAGCACCTCTGAACATACAGATGTCCAAACCCTAGAATCTAGATCAAAATTTTTCTTCCGAAACTGTCCATCTATTTATACTCGGATAATTACTTGCATGCATTTGTCAAAGAGATATTTTGTATGATTGGAGCAAGAAACGGCACAATAAACTTTCTTCTTGATACATCTTTTCCCTGTCATTTAGTTGTTGTTATTATTGATTTGTTTTTCTATGTGTCTATATCTTCATCTTTCACTATCTCTCTCGATCCAACCCTCATTTACACACAGACATACCCAGGATGATAAATTCTACATCGAAGCAAGGGATCCTGGAACGAAGGAGGTTCTCGTCATTGATAGACTCAGCCAGGAGATCATTCTTGAAGGTAACAGTTCACACCTCTGATGTGATGACTTTTTAATTTTCATCTTCCATTGTCCAACATCCTTCAGTGTGCATTTTTTTTGTTTTTTTTGTTTTTTTTGTTAAAATAAATCTTTATTCAGATAAAAAAATCATGGATAACATCATACATAAATATTTATAACAAGCACTTAATCACACGTTTAAATGAGATCAAATCATATATCTGTATTTACCCAAAAGCAGTGTTGAAATCCTTCAGTGTGCATAATTATTTCTGATTAATAGTACATTCACAGAACATTACAGTTTATTGAGTTAAGAATTTATCTTACTAATTGCTTTTATATCTTTGGCAGTTAGTGTGATTTGTGAACAAGAAGGCAAACTACATTAAGAGGATAAAAATAGTACACTAGAAACATTTCCTAGTGCTTACTCACACCAGGTATTTATATCACAATTAACTGTATATTGATCATTGTCCTTGTTTTTGTCTTTTAGAAAATGGACTTGGCATCCCACCAGGAACAAGTAAGCCCATATGTGGTATTATGGGCATTATCAAACTGGTGAGAGGTAAGCAATGCGATTACTTTCAGCCCCACCATATTTCATATCTATTCAACTTTTTTTTCTTCTTCCCAGATTCAATTTAGAACCATTTAAGAATATTTTGTGACTACTCAATGAGCTACGGAGAGAAAGATGTCGCATTTATCTCTGCGAGACAAAATCAATCACAAAGTCACTCATATGCCAGAAAACAAAGGTTAAAGACATCATGAAAAAGTCAGAGAATCATAGTGGAGATGGGCTGGGCATGTAGTAAGACTTCAGGACAATAGATGGACAAATTAACAGAATGGCAACCAAGGATGTGAAAGAGAAGAAGAGGAAGGCAGAAGAGAAGATGGAGAGATGACCTAACATCATACATGGGAACGGCCGCTTGGACTAGGATAGCTAGAGACAGAAGAGAATGGAAATGTTATGAGGAGGGCTTTGTCCAATGTCTGGATGAACTATAGCCTGATAGATAGATGGAAGAATATTTACAGATTCATCTTTTATTCATGTGAAAATTTTTGTCATGACAGTTGTGTAGCTTTTATCCAAAGCTAGGTGACATTCTATTAAATAGAATAATTCAGGTCTGCATATTATTAATCAAATAGTCCATCAAAGTATTGATATTATTAATGCTATTTACAATGCAACTATTTCTTTTTCCTGTAGGGTCATATCTGGTGGTAATAACCAAGAAAACAAAGGTAGGAGAGATCAATGGCCAACTCATCTGGAAGGTGGCTGGAACTGAGACTATACCCTACAAAAGAACTGATCTGCATCTCACTGAAGAACAGGTAAAGACTGCTCAATGAAAGACTAAGAAGTGGAAAGTTTACTTGTAACACAATAGCAAAAAAACAACAACTGATTACAGGGTGCCTAGTGCGAATTGAAAACTGGAACTAATGATTGTGTGTATGTAAAGTTGTAAGGTTTACTGGATACTTCAAAGAGCCGATGAGCTCCTGAAAGATACCTAAGCTCCATTAACAGCTTATGCTTCTTGACGGTTCGATCTGCATGCTCCAGTCATTTTCAAGAAAATGTCCAGAAACTGTCCAGACCAGGGAAGGCTTTTTGTCGTCCTTGTGAAGATCTGTTGCGGAGAATCCAATGGAAAATGCTTTTATAACTAAATTTGCAGATTTGCTATATTTTATCATGCTCTTTTTGTCCCTGCTAGGTCTATACAAATAATAATAATAATATTCCGCTTTTACATAGCGCCCAATGCATTGATACAGCGATGTGAAAGCGCTTTACAGATATATTATTACCCCTCTCATCTATGATCTGCCATTGTGCTAAAATTATTAGTTTTAAGTTAACTTATTTTTCATTTGTTCTTTAACAGAAAGAAGATAACAAGGTGTATGAATCCATGGTGCAGTATGCTTTGGAGAACAACACTTATTATTTCTCAACGACCTTTGACCTCACGCATTCACTACAAAGGTTATATAATACCAGTCCAGAGTTCTTACAGATGCCTCTATTTGAGAGGGTAAGTATGTCCCATATCAAGTAAGAGTTACTAATGAGACATCATTTGGTTATTTCACTTTATAAAGAATCAAATATCACGATGTTAGAGGAAGTTTCTGTTTTGTCCATTTATGGCAAGATAATTACACTCCAAGTTGAAAATGTGATACTAACCTAACGTCATATTGATTGAATAATAATAGAATTGCAGCAATCTCACATCAAGAGGGTAAATTTACCTTATATAATTTTTTAGAGTGGAATTCAATGTGACTTCAAGTGGCATACTAAATGATTTGTTATTAACTGCATAGATTTCTGTTGAGGCCCAGGTTTATTCATTTAACTCAATCACTGACAAATTAAATCACAAAATAAAGATAATGTTTCAATATTTATTTCAGCTATTTAGCAAGAAATGTTCATCTATATTTCATTTAGATATTTGTGTAATCAAGTAATTTTGTTTGTTTACTAGGCTGATCAGAGGTATGTTTGGAATGGCCACATGCTTAGAGAATTCACAGCACAACCAGAGGTAGGTTTAGTTCAAAGTTTAGTGGATCTGCTTGTCTTGTACTGCTGGAATATTGTGATTAAAGTAATGTAAATATGATATTATTATTATTAGTAATATTATTTGTATTAGTAGTATTATTATTAGTGTTATTAATATTGTTATTGTTATTATTATCATAGTCATTTTTATTATTTATCAAATAAGCGGTGAATACAAAACAACAGAAAGGTTGAAGAAAGTGACATGGACACCGGGAAAAGAAAAAGATTAACTAAATAAGTCTTATGGGTTATAAGTTTATAACTTCATGTGATTTTACATGAATAAGTAGCACAAAAGAGCAAAGCATAACAACTAATGAGTTGCAAGTACGACACCAACAAAAATATAAAATTGCCCATCATGTACCGGTACTTGTATATCATATCATGCTTCAATGTAATGGGCAGCAGTTTGTACAATTCAGATTACTCCTTGCTTTGCTTCAAGTACAATTAGTACTTCTTTTCATTGTAAATCTACTTGCTAGCCCTTCTTTGGTCCATTTGTATCCCTTCTGCAGTTACATGTACAAGCAAAAAATGGTTTGATTAGATATTATAAGTGTGATTTTTTATCACCGTTTGTGGTCAAAATTTGATTGCATTCAGAGACCGATCCTAAATCTTTTGGGGTTGAAAGTTTCTTTAGGGATTTCCTAGCTAGTAAGATCACTCTTGTTTAAAGGTAATACAAAGTTTTGGTAAGGGGTCATGAATTTGGTTCAAATGAACATATTGGAAGCATATGCGATCCTACAATATTGAGTGATCGTTGTCCCGGTTGAAAACGATTCCAAAGTTATGAAATTGTACATAATAAACTCTTTATGTTGTATAGCTCCCTCTCAAGGTCAAGATATTAATTAAGCTATAAATCAATGTTTCTTGACTAAAATCGATCGATTAGCTATTCTTGTTTGGTAATTATATATCACAACTACATATTACAAGATTTTCAGG